>RJWJ010012096.1:0-42757 GCA_004363605.1 Indri indri
TGTCCATGGTAAAGATGAGACCTGAGCTTCACGTGCTACCAGATTACTTAGATTATACTCAAATATAAATAGCAATCAATGTGACATTTAGAAAAAGTTAAACTTTGATTCTGAAGTGTGTTTGCCAAATTGTGTGATACTTTATAGTCAGCTCTTTATTCATAGATTGCTTCCATAAGACCTTGTTGTTCCTCATTATCCCTTTAGTCCAGGTCCATGGCATATTTGCAAATTGTGGATAGAACATAGTGGTTTAAAGGCCTTTGATGATCTAGCAATTTGAAAATTCCCTATTCTGCTTTAAAGACGTACCTAAGCCTGGCTTTCAAGAATCCATACCACTTCAAGTAATTCCTCTCACAATCATGTTGAGGGCACTTCGTGAACGCTTCCTTGAATTAATGTATATCCTTAAAGCATTACTGGTACAACTTCTACAGACTTTTTTGGCAATCTTATTTTCACCTCAGTAGTCACTAAAACTTTGTTTTCTGAATATAGTGGGGAAATTTCAGAGAGATTTGCATATTACCTTTTCCTGATGATGGTTACAATTTTGAATTCTTGGTTTTTACATAATGCTTTGACTAGTATCAGATATTTTTCTAACAGGATACTACCTGAATTTTTATATGACTAATTAGTGAGGGAATCAGCAGGATGACAAAACAGGTTCAAGAGAGGATGAAAATAGGAATTTTCTATCATCAGAGATCAAAAGGAATGCTGAAACGGTCAGTTAGAGAGCATACTGGTTAATATATTGCAGGATAATAAAACCGTAAACTTTGGGTTGTCTTTTCAACATGACAAAACTATTAATCACCTCATTTTATCGGGTTCTTTTTTAAAGAGGAACCCAAACTTTGAGAGGTGTAAAATGTCTGGGCCCCAATGAACAGAAAATATAGTTAAGTTTAACAAAGTTACATTTCTTTGGAGAGTCAGAAGATATTTAGTGGGTTTATGCTCTAGCATGACATTAACAAATCAATCATTTTTTTCTTTCTTTCAAATTTTGAGTAATTTTTCTTACAGTAATGCCATCTATTTTAGAAAGTGATTCCTCCAGCAAGATGCCCAAAATTGCAGAAGAATTTTATCGTGTGTTTTATCCCCTTTAATCATGTGTCAGTTATTAGCTCTTCATTCACATTTTAATTATCATGATTGGCAGGTGATAAGCATCAAAATCTGGTTCTTTGTTACATAAAAATCTTAGGACAATTACATGGAAGACTGTTGTGATTGACACTCTTGAGCACTGAAGTTGACACATTAAATCAGATGCCGAGTTCAGAGCCTATTGGTTGTTTGATTTTAATGGGTAGTGGTCTTCAGTTGAAACATCTGTTACAATGAACTTGACATTTGCAATAATAATATATCGGCTTATTTGATTACTATATTTCATTCGCTTCCACAATGTGGGAAGCCATGGCTACTATTTTATGAATAGAGCCTTTTTGTACAACTTTGTAAAAGGCTTAAGTTCAAAATAACTGTGAATACATCAGGAACAACAGAAAGTCTAATAGCTGAACGTCCCTGGACAATGTTATCATTTGGAGATTAATTTAAGGGTTCCTGAAATTCAAATGAACCCCTGGCAGTAGTCAGCTAAAGCCTCAGTCATATCTTAAGGGCTCTACTTTAATTAGGTCAACATCTAGTGCTTTGGTTTTAGATAAAAATATTTTAAGTGAGTGAGGGACAGGGTAGTGAGGAAACAGAGTAGTTATAAAGTCTGGGTTACTTTGAAAGTGGGTAAAGATAAGTCTGCATGGGAATATAAATACGTGCATTTCCAACCCTAATTTAGATCACATGATCTAGCAACTGTCAGCACGAAATAATTAAAGCTTGGCATGTCCCAGAAAGTCCACAATTTTTGGTCAACTTTATCATGGTTCTCAAACTTGACGGAGAATCAGAATCATTATAAAACTTTAAATAATAGCTTTCTGGACCCATTCCAGATTTACAAAATAAAAATACTGGGGTTGGGGAGAGAGGCAGGACAGTGAAGGTGTGATCTGTATTTTTAAGTTTCCCCATTAGGAATTGTTGTCTTAGAAGGGTGGTGGCAGCCATGTGGAAGGGCTCAAGAGAAGCTGGCAGGTGGTGTAGACACTGACTTCAACTACCTGCAATTTTGATGGAGGGCAGTGTGCTTTTATCTCTTTTCTCAAACAAAAGGTTCCCAGTGTCCGGGTGGGGATTAGATTATTAACCTCAGTTTGCTTGTATTCAGCTGACTGACTCCAGTACCATATGGTGTAGTCACAGTGCTTATAAAGGCACAACTAGACCAATAATTAAGAAATTATGTTTCAGAGAATATTTGCTACACAGATACACTGAAACGAAAAAGCCAAATGTTAACTAGGTAATGCTGTGTAGATAGTCTGTATCTAACTGTTTTCTAGAGACCATTCTCCATAATATTTGTTGAAGATTTACAGTAGAATAGTATCCTTTTCTAGAATAAAGGTGCACATTGAAGCTTTCTCACTATCTGGACTTGAATTCCAGTTCCACCTACTCTAATTGTCTGGTTCTGGCAAAGGTCAAAATGTAACTTATGTTTTATCATCCACGTCTGTGAGTTTGAAATAATAATGGCAATGATCCTACATGGTTGGAGTGAAGGCCTAGTAAGTTAATGCATGTAAAGAGCTTAGTTTAGTACCTAGCACATAGAAATTGCTCACTAAATTATAGCCATTATTAATCAAGGTGAGCTGGGTAAAATTCTCACCTAGGGAACAGTGATGCAAACACCCATGTAAACCGGGTGTCCAGCCCACTAGGGAGAGGCAGGCACTCTGCTTGCTGTTCCCGTGCCCCTTACGTTTTCATGTGTTGCTTTGTTTGCAATACCTGGTGTGTTCGTTTGCTAGGGCCACCATAACAGAATACCACAGACTGGGTGGTTTAAACAACAGAAATGGATTTCCTCACAGTTCTGGAGTCTAGAAATCCAAGACCAAGGTGTGGGTGTGTTTGGTGTCTCCTGAGGCCTCCTCCTTGGCTTGAAGATGGCGCCTCTTGCTGCGTCCTCACAGGGTCCTTCCTCCGTGCTCCTCCATCCCCCTCATCTCTCCTGAGTCCTAATCTCCTCCTCTATGAGGACACCAGTCAGATTGGACTTGGGCCCACCCTAGTGACCTCATTTTAATTTAACTCCTTCTTTAAAGGCCCTATCCCCAAATGTAGTCACGTTCTGACGTACTAGAAGTTAGAGCTTCCACTTACGAATTTTTGGGGGGGTACGTGATTCAGTCCATAACACCTGGTGCCTCTATATACCATAAACTAGATGATCTTTAAGAGCAGATTTTTTCTTCTTCTTCTTCTTTTATTTTTTAATCATCAAATCCTTGATCATAAGAGACCTTCAAATGAATATTTGCTATACATCTGGATTCATACCGAAGTCAAGGATGCTTGAGGAAAACTCAGGAAGGTCTCTGCAGGTGAATGTGATGCGTGGTCTCTGTAGAGAAGCTCTAACTGGGCAAGGGCCTATTTTTGGAAAGCTGTTTCTCTTTTGTGATATCTGCCATTATAGAAGTAGCATAGTCTGCATTGTAACTAGAGGCTTAAGATATTTAGGAAATAATAACCTAGGTCTCCTTTGGAATATGTACAAGTGTCAAAACAGGCTGCCTTATCTCTTTTCAGAGTTGTCTCTTAAAGCCTTCAAAAGTGCCCGAGGTCACGTGGAGGGGCTGCCCCGTGTGCCGACATATTCTGCAACATTTTTGTTATTCTGTCTTTGTGACACTCTTGCTCATCCAAGAACAAACACTTCTTGCATTAATAATGGAGGCTAGCCCTTGGTTTAATTTCTATTTTATTTATATCGAGATCTATGAAGGAAAGCATTGGATTCTGTACTGCTAATGATATTTCATGACTCTGTGTTTTTATATGTTCACTTTTTTTTTTATTTCAGCATATTATGGGGGTACAGATGTTTAGGTGATGTATGTTGCCCTTACCCACCACCCCCCCCAAGTCCAGGCTTATATGTTCATTTTTTAAAAAAACTCTTAGGTGTTGGTTTCAAACCTTTGCCAAATTTCAAAATGTGAGTGTACTATATTGACTCTTAAAGGGCATACTTCAAGGTATTTGGCAAATTTCCAGACCTAATATCCTTGGGAAGAAGCACTGAGCTCTTTGCTAATGAGGAAAAGGAAGGGAGGATTATTATTTCTAAACTGACAAATGAAGCAGCAAATGCCCACCAACCTGTACTTCATCCATTAGGATGGAGAAAAGCCTGCTGGAGTCCGCGGCAAACTGATGAGGTGGACGGTCTGGTTTGATGCCATGCAAACAATAGTTGAGCCTCAGCGACCAGGAGTTTGTGGATAGAGAAGGCAAAAGGGAAGTGAAAGGTGCGTAGGTGTTTGAGGAGGGCACGTGAGGACCACAGTGGCCGCGTGTCACTAAGGCAGTAGCCCAGCTGGCTGTTCTTTGAACAACGCCTCATGACCCTTGTCCATTTCTTCCCAGGTCCTCTTCTTTCAGGGCCCTGTTCTCAGTTCTGTGCAGTGTAAGGAAGCAATCTGGAACCATCACCTCAAATGTTCCTCTGGTATTTGCCTTCCTCCAACAAAACTCGATGATGTCCCAGCCCATGTCATGATGCCATTTTCTCTTCCCCCACCTGCCCCCCCTCCCACTGCAATCCCATCCACACTTCTCAGCTGCCTTGGGAGTGGGTCCAGTTCTGCCCTCAGGTACAACATGGTCTATTCTTCTCTCCCCATAAACCCGCATCCAGGCCTAGCATCACTCCATGTGTACTGAATAACTGTATTTGAGCACCTATTAGGTGTCAGGCACTGTGTCAGACACTGGGGTTACAAACCTGCAAACACAATGGAAAACAATCATCCCTGCCCTCCCAGAACACCTTTTTAAAGGGAAAGGCTGACAACCAACAACATAAATCCATCAGATACACACAGTAGTAGTTCAGATGGTGATATATGCTATAGATAGAAATAAAGCATGCTGAGGACAGGAAGTGGAGGGTGCAGTTTTAAATAAGGTGCTGTGGGTAGACCTCACTGACAGGGAAGCTTCTGAGTAAGGCACCTGCCAGGGGTGAGGGAATGAGGTGCGTCGGGGAGAATGTCCGGTAAAAGGAGCAGCAAGCTCAGGTCCAGAGGAGGCCGGCGTTGGCCTGGAGGCGAGGCCGTGGAGGCTGGAGTGGGTGAGTGAGGAGAGCTGTAGCAGGCTCTGAGAGATGGAAGGGGCCCGAGGGTGCTGCGCCCGTGAGGAGCTGAAAGGACCTCACTTTTACTGACATGCTCTAAGCCGGTGCTGAGAAGGAGAATTCTGCCTGTTACGTTGTGAATAGAGCAAGGGGGTGGAGATATAAATCTGCGAGTATGATCCAGATGGTATTTAAAGGCATGAGGTTATCATGGGTTTCTGAATTCAGAACATCCCAACACTGGCCCAAATATCCCTTTTTGAATACCCTTAACAGAAATGTATACATGGCAAGGGAAGACACAAACCCGTGCCATTTGTGGTTGGTCTCATAGTGCTTTGGTTAAATAAAGGAGGTAGAGTGGACACACATATTTTAAGTTGTCATTTTTTTGGTCACCCTAATGAGCAATGAATTAAGGCAAGAGTGCTCCAGAGTGAGAGGGAGAAGGGCAACGGCGAGTGGAAGTGGGATTGGGAGGACAGGCTTGTCCCTTTTGCAGAACAGCACATATGGACTTTAATTTCCTCAATTCTTGTGCCTGCACGTGGTTGGAAAACTTTGGAATGACACTGCTCGTTGGAATGGCGCTGTTGTTTGAAATACTCGGGATGATCTCTAAAGCTTGCTTAAAACTGGTTAAAAAAATTATCAAACCAAAACTGTTTACTGCTATGGAATTTGGTCTTTTTAGATTTTGTATCTTGACTCAGTTTTGATGAATTATGTTTTCTTAAGAAGTTGTTCATTTAATTCAAGTTATTAAATTTACAAAGAATTGTGCAAAGTAGTTGCTATTATCTTCATATCTGGTAATCCTCCTTACTTTAATTTTATATATATTTGCATTTTTCTTTCCTTATGTTACCTTGAAGTTTATTGATTACAGATGCTGCTCCACTTAACAATGGTTTGACTTATGGTTTTTTCAAGTTTGTGATGGTAGAAAAGCAATGCACATTCAGAGAAACCTTACTTCGAGTACTCATGCAACCATTCTGTTTTTCACTATCAGTGCAGGTATTCAATAAATTACATGCAATATGCAACACTTTGTTATATAATAGGCTTTGTGTCAGATGGTTTTGCCCAACTGTAGGCTATTGTAAGTGTTCTGAGCACATTTAAAGTAGGCTAGGCTAAGCTATGATGTTTGGTAGGTTAGATGTATTAAATGCATTTTCAATTTACAATATTTTCAACTTACAATGAGTTTATGGGGATGTAACCTCATTCTAAGTCGAGAAGCATCTGTGTAGGTTTTTCCCCTACTAAAGAACCAGGTTTTTATTTTATTTGCTGTTTCTACCCGTTTTCCAATTTAGCAATTTCTGATTTTATCTCCATATTCCCTTCTTTTGCTTTTTTAGGGTTAGATTGTTCATATATATTTAATCATGTTTCTATCTTTTATCATATCTTGATATGGACACATCCTTATTTTTTGTAAGACTTTTCAAGACTACAATTTTTTCTCTGAGCATTGATTTAGTTTATAGTGTTTTCATTATTAATGCTTGTACTATATTCTGTGATTTCCATTTGGATGTCCCATTTGATTTAAGAGTTGCTTAAAATAATTATTTAGAATTAACAGCTGTTAGGTTACTTTTGCTTTATCAATTCTCAGGTGTATTGCATTGTGGTCAGAGAATGTTGTATGTAGTATTTCCACCTTTGTAATTAATTTATGTTTTATTGTGCCCTAATATGTGGTCTCTTCCAATGAATTTTCCATAGCATTTGAGAAAAGATGTAATTTGTGTTTTTCAAAATGTACGTCCTCTGCTTACCACCTACGTTTTTCTATTCACCTCCCATTTTAATGAAATCGTATTATTTTACAGTCAGGACAAAGTGTATCAAACTGATTCTTTGTTTCCCTAAAATCTGCAATTGTTTTTTGTCTTGTTTCTATTATTAAACTAATAGTTTAAGTTTTTTTTAGGGAAGTTTTATGAGAACAACGTTTAACACTCTGTATTACTTTTCTCAGATCACTCTTCTCTTGAGATTTTTATTACTGTACTTTTAGCATATTTTCGACATTTGCATGTTGATGTGGAAAAGTCAGAGGTAAAACTGATTTATTTCTCCACATGAGTGAATTTGATCTTTCTGCTTGGCTGCCCAAAAAATCCTCCTTTAACTCTAGAATCCAATTATTTATTAGGATATATCTTGGTGTTGTTGATTATAGGTCATTTTCATTTGATTACAATGTATCCTTTCAACATGCAGATTCATATGTTCTTTCTTTTGTTTCTAAATCATTTAAACCTGTTTACCTCACTTTTCTCTTTTCTATTCTTTATCCTTACAGTGTTTTTCATCACTGTGAGTTTGCAGCCCTATGCTCCTTTCCGTTTTATTTTTATTTATTTTTTCTTAAGCTCTTCCAGCTCTTATTTCATGTTGCTCTGTTATCTCTTTAGCTCTTGTATTTCTGCTCCATCGTTTTTTTTTCGTAGATGTGAGTGCTTGGTTGGTTGGTTGGTTGGTTGTTCATTTCTAATTAGAATAGGTTGCCACGGAGTTCTGCTTGGCAAAAATATTTTTCTGATGAGATTTCTTAGTCTATAAATAGACCTTTTCTTGTAATATGTTTTTATATACTCTGTGCATATTCTGTTCTGTGCATATTCTGTTCTGTGTTATTCAACACTGAGTACTCAGGTTTCATGGACTGGTATTTTAGAGGCGGCGCCTGTGCCTGGTAGGGGATAGAGCAGCAGTCCAAGGATATTCTAGGCCAGCTCATGTTCTTAGTTTTTGCTGCATGGACACAGACTGCTTCTCCCAACTGTGGCCTTGCTATGTGACTATTAATTTTCACCTGCCTCTTCTAAACCAAATTAGGTCTGTGGGACTGCATACCCATTGTTTTACCCGCATCCTGCTCATGACCCATCAGCATTCCCTCACTTTTGGGAAGATCTCTCTCCATGATAATATCTCTGGCTTCCTTCCACACATTCCTTCCCAATTTCTACTGCTTATGTGGATTTTACATTTATTTTAAAGGTTGGATATTTTAACTACTGCTGAGTTTCATCAACAAGATGAAAAATAAAGGATGGAGAGGGAAAATGCTGTTTGTACATCTCCCTCTTGTTCGTAGACGTTCCCTCAGGGGAATTTTTATTGTTCCATTTTTCATACTACTTTCCTTTGATCGTGTTTCTGTTTTAAGTCATGCAGAGAAAGTATTTTGCCTAAATAAAATGTTACATTATCTCTTTAATTTTTCTTTTTTTACTTTGTATGGTGAATACTTGATTTACCTTAAAGATTGTCCATTAGAAAATAGCACACCTAAAAAGAACGTCTGGAGGAATTAGTAAGATCAGTTGTGGCAACAGGAACTCTGTCATTTGCCTTGTCATTTAATATAAATTGAGATTAGAGTAGTTTAATAGATAGAGAAAAACAGATTAGCATGTTGGTTTCTCTACATATCAGTAAAAAATTAGTTAAGTTAAAAGATCTGTCTAAAGCTGTCTTATTCCTAATAACAGCAAATATGTGATGTTCTTCTTTTAAAACAATCCAGTCTAACTACTTAACGAGAATAAATGTGGAAGAATGAAGTCAATGTTATGAAACTTTAATCACATGAGGGAAAAAACTCGGTAAACCAGTTGTTAGTTAGGAAATTATACCATAAGCTCCTTATATGCTTTTCATGGTTGTATTACACAGCACTCCGGGATTTTCATTTTTAAAGTATTGCTTTATGTAGGAAGTATTAAATATAACTTTCATGATAAATTGATTCATAGTGAATATTGCTTTATTTTCCTCAAATTTGAGAAAAATTTTACATTTCAACTGCTAAGTTTACTCTTCTGCCTCAATAAAAGGGGGTGAGGGATTCCCCCAACACTCATTGTCAGCAGCGAATGAAATCCTGGCAGGAGGGCAGTAGCTTTCCTAGACCTTCTTGACAGCAGTGGGGACTCTCATGGATTGTAGGGCTTAGATTTTCACAAATTATAGTTTGTCCCCTTAAACAAATGTTCAACTCCCAAGTCACGGACTATGTTACATTTACTTACCTTTTGCTTCTGCATTTTTATCTACCTCAGAATACCTAATACAGCCATGTGCATAACAAATTGTATTAGCCAGGGCTCTTTAAATTAAAAGAAGCAGAAATCTATTAATAACTCAGACTGGCTTAAGTAAAAAGGGAATTTGTTGTATCAAATATTTGCGAGTTACTGGCATTAACATTGGCTTCAGACATGACTTAATCTAGGTGCTCAAACTAGACTCAGACATCTCAAATCTGTCCTTTGATTTTCCTGAGTTTGCTTCTTTTGCTTAACTTCTCAAACTGTTGCTTAATGAATAGACTTCACTGAATTATTCAATGATAATTAAGCAGTTCTTCCTGAGTTTAGCTCATTAAGCAGGCTGTGTCCTCTTGGTGACAGAAAGGCCACCATAAGCTTCAGGCTTACATTCTGCCAGTTTAGCAAGCCTAGTGGAAAGAGAGGGCCACTTTCTTAATCGTTCCAGCAAAAAGCCATAGGAATAGCCCTTATTGGACTATCTTAGGTTGCAACCCAGGTCCAGGTCCTAAACCTGTCACTGTGGCCATTGGACTATAATGTGTGGATTGGCCAACCCTAACCAAAGCGTGTACCTCTGTGTGTGTGTGCGTAAGGGCTATATTAGCCCTAGTTAAGCCACATGATCTAAATATAGTAGAATTGTGGTTTCTCAGAAGCCAGTAAAGTTGTTCTTGTCAAACAAAGGGAGAAAGAAAGAATTATAGGCAGGTAAAAACACACTAAATATGATTGCTTTATGTATGTGTGTGTGTGTGTGTGTGTGTGTGTGTGTGTGTGTGTGTGTGTATCTATATTTATATACCTTTTGGGGGAGGATGGCAGAATTATATAGCCCTTAGGCTGACCTTTTTCTATCAGTCAGCATAGAAAGTAACGTAGCTGTAACAAATACATCAATGTTCCCAGTGGCTTAACACAACAAAAAGTTTGTTTCCACCATAAGCTGCAAGTCCAGTGCAGGTCTGCTTGATAGTCACTTAGGCTCCAGGCCGATGCAGGCTCCACCTCGACATGTTTCCACAATCCACAAAGCAGGGGCAATGGAACTCTGGAGCTCTTGCATTGGCATTTTATGCTCTGACCTGGAGGTGACACCCATTGTTCCACTCACACCTCATTAGCCACAACAACAAGCTAGAGTGCCTCAGAAAAGAGGACTAGACAACACTGGTGATGGCTACAACCCTTGTTCAAAGACCATAATAACATCCTAAAATATGCTGAATTTTTTCCCCTGTCATTTGAAGTACACTTTTCCTTTTAAAAAATTCTTAAACTTAAGATCAGCCAGTCCAGTACATATACAAATAAAATAGCCCGATAGCATGCTGAGAACTGCCTGAAAGTGAAAAGAAAAGCTTTGCACCAATAACTCTTGACTGAAATTAAGGCCTTACCCCAAACTCATATGACTTTAACTAATGATTTGATTAGCTTTGTCTCTAATTATTAATATATGAATCACTTACTCATTTGTTCAATATTTACTGAGCACTTACTATATATCAGAAATGGTACTTGGTGTAGTGGATACAGCACAGTGCCCAAGTTGTAAAACTTACAGTCTAGTGAGGAAGACAGACATTAAACTGGACCATGCTGTGTTTGAGAAAATGTTACTAACTCACATCTTAGATTATAACATTCTGGTGTATATGCTTGGCTAGACAGACTAGACGTGAGAGCCAGCTCTTAAATTTGGACTATGTATCTAAAGCACAGGCATCTCAAAATCTGAGTTGCTCAACCTCCAACAACCCCAAGTAACGGTGGGCATCTGGAGTATGAATTTCCCTCATTACCTTTTGTACAAAGGTGAGCTAATAAAGGGGAGTTTCATGTAACTTTGGGTTTGTATCAGTTTCTATGGCTGCATAAAAAGTTAGTCCAAAATTTATGGCCTCAAACAATAGTCATGCGTTATCTTTCATGGTTTCTGTAGGTCTGAAATTTTGGAGGGACTGCTAGGCAAATACTTGATTTGAGTGTCTCGTGCAATGTTAGTGGGATATAGTCATCTGACGACTTGACTAAAGGTGGAGGATTCACTTCTAATGTGGTTTAATTACATTGTACATGTAGCAAATTGGTGCTGGCTGTTGGCTGAGGTCCTCAGTTCTTCTGTATTTGGGCATTTCCACAGGACAGTTTCTGCGTTCCTTTGGCAGGATGGCTGGCTTCCCCTAGACTGGGCACTCCGAAAATTCAAGGGAAGCTACGTTGCTTTTTATGGTCTAGCCTTGGAAGCTGCACACATTATTACCACCCCATATTGTGTTGATCACACAGGGCCAGCCATAGTTCATGTGAGAAGGGATTATGCAAGAGTGTGAATACCAGAGCCAAGCATCATTGAGGTATGTCTTGAAGACTAGCTATCACAGAGTAACCCCTGGCTGCCTCCCAGCAGGACGTCTCTTTCTATAATAATGAAATTATAACACTTAGGCGAGCTGATTGAGATAATAAATCTTTTAAATGGTGGTTCAACACCCTCCAATTCAGATAGTTCTTTGTTAGCTTTCCACTGCAAACAGGCATTAAGGCAACTAAAGCAACCACTGGCATTCATTCCAATGTTACAGGCCGTATGCAGCGTTCAGTGTCCAATTAATTACACTGGGAGAATGGGATGCAAATGCTTTTTATTAAACTTTGAACATATAAATTATTTAAAGGTATTTATCGTAACCACAGTAATATCTATAGGCTACTTTTCTGTTCCCTTAAGTGACGAGCTCCATTTCTTTGGTACAGAATTGATGCTGCATTGTAGTTCTCAGAAAATTAGTGATGTGTTTTTTTTTTTTTGGCAAAAGCAAAATTAATACATTTCACTGGGACTTCATGAGATAAGGTTTTGGGGTGTATCTCAAATTTTAGCATTTCTACAGGGAAGTCTTTTATATTTATGTGAAACAGTTTCTACAGGGAAGTCTTTTGTCTTTAATGGCACTATGATGGCTTATTTTAAGTGTTCCAAATATTCCCTCCACAAAGAAAAAAGAAAAGGCTGCCCTTCGTAGACTGCAGCTATGTAGACTGTCTTGTACTAATAACTAAGTGGATCTATTACAATTCCAGTGAGTACTCAGTCAACCTAAAAACATTTGAGTCAGTAGTAGCTCCATGATAAGGATGATTTAGAGGAATACATATTTCTATATCACACTCTATGCTCATAGAAGTAAGTATTCATTCTTGGCCAGGACCTTTCTAAGGAAAAGCAAAACTCTATCTCACTTTGAAGGTAACCCCCTAGAATTGCAGAGGACCTTTCTGAATGCACCCCCTCACCTGAACCACCTAAAGTTTGTGGTCCTAAAATTGGGGCAGGGGAGATTCATGAACAAGTATATTCTTATCACTATGTTTCAAGAAACTATTCCTCAGATACATAAAAAATTTGTTAATGTTATGGAAGAGTAAGAAATGTAAGTGACTACAGTGAAGGAAAAGAAAATTTATATTGGAAGCTTTTGAAAAATATGATTTTGCTAATACCTACATATAAAAATATACTTTTTGACACTATATGGACTGTATAGAAAAATTTTAAAAGGTTTCCAAATAAACCTTGTTGTTTCATATATCTTTGGTAATCAAAATGAACATATAATAATATGGTTTAGTGAGCGATCAATAGTCTTTATCTGAGTTACCAGATAAATTTAATTTTAATTAAACACTTTTAAAAGGATTTTTCTCTAAGTTGTGGTAAAGTTGATTGTTAGCTGTTTTCAAGGAGAGAAAAATATGGCATTTATGATGTCCCTGGGGTCATAAAACTATTTTAAGTAAACAAAAATGTACATCTCAAAATAAAGATATTTTCTAGATAAAAATCCTGTCATTTATTCTCACCACAGTGCCATGTTGAGTGCCTTCAGCTAATTTAGGAATTTCATAGATTGTCTAGATTCTACATTATGACATTTCAGTTAGGTGGGAGTTGATAGTAACATGTAGGAGTAAACAAGATTGTGTATGTAAAAGTTCATGTCTATTGTCCATTTATAGATTCGCATTTATGGATTCAATACAAAGCTTAGAGTGTCTTTCCTGCCATCTCAGAATCTTCTAGCCTCACCTAGCATCAACTGGTTGTCTAGTTCACTTTAAATGGTAGCACACGATCCTGCCAGAACAGTCTCCTGAATGTTGGAGCCAGCTTGGATGAGAAGAGGATTAATGTGAAACACACAATCAGAGCTTGAGCCAGCATTCATGGAACTGCTGTGTGACGTGTGACACTTTACCCTAAAAGTGTCAAGATTCTGGGTCATGTGCAGGATCAGGGAAAGCTCAGCAGGGAGTCTGGATCAGATATGATCCTGACTTTTGTAAGCAAACATCCATGTTGGCAGATTTAACTCATATCAAAGGTGTATTCTCAAATACAAGTATCTTCACAGGGGATAGAAATAAAGAGCGTAGTTTTATTAGAATTCTTCTATTTTACCAATGATGGACTTAGTCCAAAAAATGTAGAAAATTATTTCAAGGAGCTTATAGTTTGGCATCAATATAGCATTGAGTGTTAGACCAAATGGAGGACTTAGAAATAGTGGCTTCACCCACTCTGTCACAAATGTCGGGCTTGCCTGATCTATATGCTTTGCTGTTGTCAATGGTTTGCCTGGTTCACCTATAAATATTATATAAATTGTAGTACACTAAGTAGCAGTACATGATCTTTTGCCAGAACAGGAATGTGTACCTATCAGACTAGACTTGAGTGAAGGGAGAATTAAGACATAGAACCATAGGTATAATGGAATAATCAAAGGCAGGAAGGTGAGAGCAGGAGAATTGCTACAGCAGCTTGTGCACAGATGAGTGGTTACCTGTGATGAGCACAAACAGTAGGAGATATAGCACCAAAAGCTTCTGAAAGCAATAAAGCCTTTGACCTCCTAGAAGGACTCTGTGGTCTCAGTGAGGCCTGGATCTTGAGGCCCTGGGCCCAAGCAGACATGATGGCATTGCCACCTTTGAAGATCAACAATAACTAGATAGACAGAGGGCACTGTACCCCACACAAATGCAAGAAAGCTTTTTGTGTAAAAGATTTTAGGCATATTACTTTTCTTCTACTGGATCAGCCACGAAAAGAGAGCATACAACCAAGAAATTTATTCATGTATTAATCAATAGCATCCAAAAGAAAAAAAAGTCATCAAATGGCAGCATTAGGAAAAGTGAAGAATGTTAAAATGCAAAGGACAATATCATAAAATATTCAGACTACCTAAAATCCATAATCCTAGCCAAGTGTACTATTTAAATCCTAGAGTTGTCAATATTTATTCCCAGGAAAAATGTAATATATCGGCCTTTTAGAAATAATGCACTAATCTTAGGTTTAGCACTAACCTAAGATTTTTTATAAGTATATAAAAAAAGTGTGAACCTGGCTGCATTACATCTCTCCAGGCAGAATGCCAGGAGGGCTACGTGAAAGGAGCCTGGAAGTGGTGCGATGTGGTGTCCCACCTGTCAAGTAGATGTAGTAAGAAAATTATCTTCCGGAATGAGCTCACAATGCAGATTTTCTAAATCCACTTGAAATAATTGTTCCAACATTTTTGGTTCCATACCCATGGCTGGCTAAAACAATTTTCATATGAGTTAATGGTGAGGTTTCATCAAAATATCCTTGGAATTATACTAGCACTTTTTTTTTTGGATTTAATGAAATCCAGTATTTAGAATTAAAAGAAGGTACCCATGGAACTTATCAAATATTTGACTTATGTTGAGAATAATCTGTAGTGTTTTATTTCTTCTTCCCTAATAGTTTATTTCTTGTTTAACTTCTGTTTTTATAGACTTGCATATGTCGTACTGTACTTTTTTGTACTATCTTTACCATAAAAACAGAGTTAAAATTTACTCAATCATCATTTTAATGAATAGTCACGTAATACTAATCCGATAGTTAATACACCTTAGCAATATATTCATGCGTTTGTCATCTCCATCAAAAAAGTCAGAAGCTTTGGAAGGATAAATATAGATAACTTTTTAAGAAATTTAGAAACATATTTTTTACTATTTAATTCATAGATTTAATTTTTAGAAAAGCAATTATCAAAGAAAGAGAGTGAATTAGTAAGATTTTGGAGTCAAGTCAGAATCGGATTCTTTCCTACATGTTACACAGGATCTCAAGAGGTTAAAGAAGTTTCCAGCATTTGTGGGAAAGGAACATTCGTGAGACTAGCCCTAGTTCCTATTATCCAGTGCTTAAAGTTAATCCATCATTAGTAGGTTAATGATAGTATTGTTATTCTTACAAGCAATGGCAGTCCTCAAAGACAAAGCTAAGAAAAACTGACAAATATAGTTTTACTTTGAGCCTACACTAAATTAGAATGCCGTATAACAAATAGTACTTTTAAAAAACTCAAAAGAAAAATAGTCACATGGACTCCTTGATCACATAACACTGCTGTTATATTTTCAGAGTAAACCAGCAGACACAATCGCTGCTTCCTTGAACCACTGGTATTCTTCCAAACAGTAAGGTTCAGACCAATAAGTTGCTGGCTTCAGTGTAATGTTGCTGACTTGGTCAGCATCTGACAGACATCTCCCTCTCTTGTCCAAGGGCAGGATGAATTTGCCTCCTAAAACTGGCCCATAATGAGAATCTAATGGACGGGCATCCACTGTGGAAAAGCAGCATCACCTAACGATTTGGGACCATAGGATGTTGTAGTTTCAAGAACTTTGACAACAGTAGTCAATAAAAAAAAAATGATATTGACTCTATCATTAGCCTGGGTGATGATATGCCTGCTGAACCCGTTATAAGCAGATTGCTGCGAGGATGTGACTTCTGTGGTTAGTGAAAGGTAATCTTAGGAAAGTAGACAAAGACCAATTCAAGTGCAGAGAGACACTGTAATAAAACCATGCATTGGATTGTTATCCCAGAAGGAAGAAGTATATAGGAAACTCAGAAAATTAGGAAGTTTGTTTACTTTGGTATTGAAGAGTGGGGAAAGCTCTTAAATCAGAGGCCTAGGTTTGAATTCCAGCTTTACCACTTACTAGAAGGATGGATAGATTACTTATCTTCTCTGAAGTTGTTTCCTAATTTGTAAATTGTGAGTAATAATATTAATATCTAGTTTATACAGTTGTGCGAGGTAAATAAATGAACATGCATTTGCCAAGTACCTGGTACAATACACAGTAGGTACCAAGAAATTATTTTATGATTAAAATGAATTATAGGACAGCTTTTAGATTGCATAGAGGGAGTGCAAAATGGCTGTGTGTGTATGTTTGTTTGTTAAATGAGCATGTCAATGTGCAACACTTTTTAAAAATTATTATTTAGTAGACTTCAAGATGGCCATCTACAGTCAAGGCTTGTCAGATCTTCCTGGCTGAGGAGTTGAGAGTTAGACTGAGGGGAGTGAAGAGTGATTGCTGATTGGGAATGGACCACAGGGACTGACACCAGTGGAGTATGGGGACACTACCAAGAGGAACTGAGGAGCTGAGAGAAAGGAGGATAGAAGGGAGAAATCAGTGCAAACCAACTCAAGGGAGTTTTGGAGCCCAGGGAAAGGGTAAGGGTGTTTTTCCCCTTTTTTCACCTGGGTGCCTCAGGCCTGCAATGGGACACAGGGCTCTCATCCCACAGGAGAGTGCCACAAGAGACCCGTAAGCCTGCAGCTCCTCTACTCCTGGCATCCCAGGAAGTAATTTTGGCTCAAGCCACTTGTAGTTTTGTGGCCACACTCCCCCGCTCCCCCCTTAGCAACTGCCAAAGCCCCTTGCCCTGACTGAGCCTGCCTTGGACAACGGGACCGCACTCCCAGCTGAGCCTGCCTCTGACAGCATGGCTGCCGCTGTGGCTCAGAGAGGAGGGCAGTCATGGTGCTGCAGCAGCAGCTTGGAGAGGAGGAGGGTGGATCAGTGCTCCCCCACCCCAGCTCGATAGCAGTGCAGGAAGACCACGGCCCCTTCCACTGGAGTTCTCTGTTCTGAGAGAGTACTTTCATTGCCGGGGGTGCGTTTCTGCAGGGCAGCCTGTTTGTGATCTTCCTACCCACAGACATTAGGCGAGTCCACCAACTAATGGTGCAGGTGGTGGGACAGGGAGGCAGGGGGAGAGGTCTGGGTTTCAGGGTTAGGTGGCAAGCGAGTGCCCATGCCCATTGGGAGGGTGTGGAGGATTACAGGAGAGCAGGGATCTGTAACTGTGCCCTATCCCCACCCCACCCCACCCTGGAGGAGAACCACCATATTGGAGTTTGCTGAACCAGTGAGACTCAATTTGCATAAGTACTGGTTCCCAGGGCGACTGAATACATCTGGTGCTTCAGGCTGAATCAGAGAAGCTGCCCCCATCACCACTCACTTTAATAGGAGTTCAGCTTGATCTAAGAGTTCCTTGAGCTGTCACTACTCCCCTAGTAGGAATGTCCCCCTGGCGGAGTCTTCTGGGAATAGAGAGGCCCAACTGTTTTGCCTTGGGGTCTAGTGGTGGAAAGGGGGAGCACAACTGGAGATCTCCCATCCACCAGCATCATGCCAGTAAACGCCAATGGGCTAGACACACAAACTGGAGAAGCTCAAGAGCCCATTTTGGGCAGAGAGGAAACATAAGGGGGCTGCTCAGAGGGGAAAGTGCCTGGGTTTGTGGACAAGGATGGAAAAAGCCAGGCTAGAGACCTCAGCAGTCCCATAAGTAGGCCCTTCCCATCAAGTCATCAAGTGCAGCCTTCCAAGCTTGGAGAGATAGCCCTGAACTCCATATCAGCAGCTCCCCTTAGTAGCTGGATAAGCAACTTCTGAGCCCCAGGGAGGCTCACACACCTAGGCTCTCACACTCCAGCTATGATCTATCTTGCTCCTTCCCTTACCTCAGGGAGGAGCAGGGTCCAAGCAACCCCTGGGAGCTACAAGGCCCCTCCCATAGCTTTGGGCATTCGTGTACCCCAACAGGGGGACCAGAGCCTACCACGGGCACAATAGATTACCTCAGTTACTGGCACCTCCATGCAAACTACAGTCAATGCCAGCAGGAGCAACCCCTTAGCTAAACATAGTTCTTTCCATCTTAAGCTATTAGGGAGGAGTGGATTCATATCCACAAGTACAACCCACCAGCTTGGAGACTTAACTGGGGGACCAAACTCACTACACTCCATTGGGAAGAGGTGAAGACAACAGGTCAGAGGTAACCCAAGAGGCTCATCAAACCTACTAAAACACCCCAAAGGCTTTTCAAGACCAGTGCTCTTCTCTTGGCATGCTCAGGGAATGATCCTTGGGGACTTGGAGACAGGGACATAAACCAGCCCTAGCACCCCCAGCTCTTGACCAAGAGGCCAGATGAGAAAGAATCAGCAAAAGAACTCCGGAAATATGAAAAATCAGAGTGAAAAGTCAACCCCAAAAGAAATCATTAGCTCCTCAACAACAAAACCAACTTAAAAATAAACGAAATAGGTAATATGACAGATGAAGAATTTCGATGCATGGATTGTAAGAAAGCTCAATGAAATTCAAGAGAAACTAGAAACCCAACACAAAGAAGCCAAAAAAACAATGCAGGGAACGAATGAAAAATTCTCTCTAAAGAAATTGAAATATTAAGGAAAAACCAAACAGAAATTCTGGAAATGGAAATTATATTCAAGGAATTAAAAAACACAGTGGAAGGCCTTAAGAATAGACTGGATCATGCAGAAGAAAGAATCTCAGAGCTCGAAGATAACATCTATGAGCTAAACACATCAGTTGAAGAGAAAGCATACAGAAGCAAGAGGCATAACAAAGCATACTAGAAATGTGGGATTGTATAAAGAGGCCAATCATAAGAATGATAGGCGCCCCTGAGGGTGAACAAGATAATACATAAGGGTTGGGTAATTTACTTGAGGGAATAATTGAAGAAAATTTTCCCTGGCCTAGCTAGAAATCTAGATATCCAGGTACAAGAAGCACAGAAGACTCCTGGGAGATTCAATGTGAAAATGCTGTCACCACATCACATAGTGGTTAGGCTGGCCAAAGTAAACATGAAAGAGGGACTCCTATGAGCAGTAAGGTGAAAACAGCAGGTAACCTACAAAGGAAAAACCATCAGAGTAACTGCAGACTTCTCAACTGAAATCTTACAGCCAAAAGAGACTAGGGACCCATCCTCAGTTTTCTAAAACAGAATAATGCCCAGCCTAGAATTCTGCATCCTGCAAAACTGAACTTCTTATACAAGGGAGAAATAAAGGCTTTACAAGACAGGAAATCGCTGATGAAATTTGCAAAGCCCAGACCTGCCCTGCAGTGAGTACTCAGACCCGCATTATACACTGACCAGTGCAATGGACACCCGCCAGTGTAAAATCATCCAACAGCTTAAAGTCCAGAATGCAGATTCCACAATGGCTCAAGAGGTAAAATGAAACATTAAATGTCTACCCAACAGGATGAGCAGAAATCCACCCCAAATATAAATTTTCTCAATAAATGTGAATGGCTTGTATTGCCGACCAAAGAGACATAGGCTGGCTGAATGGATAAAAAGATACAAGCCAAGTATATGCTGTCTCCAGGAAACACATCTAACCAACAAGGACTCATTGAGACTCAAGGTGAAAGGATGGAAAACAATATTCCAGGCAAATGTAAACCAAAAGAAAGCTGGTGTAGCTATTCTTATATCATATAACATAAACTTTAAAGCAACAGAAGTAAAGGAACACAAAGACAGTCACTATAAAGTGGTGGAGGGAAAAATTCAACAAGAAGACTTAACAATCCTAAATATTTATGTGCCCATTCATAGAAGTGCCCAGATACATAAAGCAAATCCTGCTTGACCTAAACAAAATGATAAACAGCAACACCATAACAGCCGGGGACTTCAACACCCCACTGACAGAACTGGACAGATCCTTCAAACAGAAAATAAGCAAAGAAACAATGAGCTTAAACATAACTCTAGGACAAATGGGCGAAACAGAACATTCCACCCAAATAATACTGAATATACGTCAGCTCATGAAACTTTCTCTAAAATTGATCATATCCCAGGCCACAAAACAGATTTCAAGAAATTTAAAACAATAAAAAATTATATCATGTACCTTCTCAGACCACACTGGAATAAAATTAAAATCAATTCCAACAGAAACACTCATCTCTACACAAAGTTGTAGAAATTAAACAATCTATTGCTGAATGATTGTTGGGTCAAGGAGGAGATTCACATGGAAATTAAAAGATTCTTTGAACTAAATGATAATGAGGACACAAGTTATCAAAATCTATGGGATACATCAAAAGCAGTCCTGAGAGGAAAACACATAGCCTTAAATGGCCACATCCAAAAGACAGAAAGATCACAAATCAACAAACTAATGAATCATCTCAAGGAACTGGAAAAGGAAGAGAAACCAATCCTAAACTCAGCAGAAGAAAAGAAATAACCAAGCTCAGAGCAGAACTAAATGAAATTGAGAACAAAAGAACTATACAGAAGATTAATGAAACAAAAAGTTGGTTCTTTGAAAAGATAAACAAAATTGACAGGCCTCTTGCTAGATTGACCAGAAGCAGAAAGGAAAGGACTTTAATAAGCTCAATTAGAAATGAAAAAAGAGAAATCACAACAGATATCACAGAAATACACATCATCTTTAAATATATAAAAATCTCTATGCCCCAAAACTTGAAAATATGGAAGAAATGGACAAATTCTTAGAAACAGACAAACTCCTTAGGCTCCATCAGAGAGAAATAGATTTCCTGAACAGACTAATACCAAGCACTGAAATTGAAGCAGCAAATAAAAAAATATTACAATAAAAATCCCCAGGCCAGATGGGTTCCAAATTTTAGCAAACCTACAAAGAAGAACTGGTAACTATACTGCAGAAATTATTTCACAACATTGAGAAGGATGGAATCCTCCCCAACTCATTCTACAAAGCCAATATCGCCTTGATACCACAGCCAGGAAAGATCACAACAAAAAAAGAAAACTATAGACAAATATCCCTTATGAATATAGGTACAAAAATTCTCAATAAAATCTTAGCAAACTGAATTCAACTGCATATCAAAAAGTAATTTATCATGATCAGGTGGGCTTCATCCTAGAGATGCAAGGATGGCTCAACATACGTAAACATGTAAATGTAATTCACCATATAAATAAAAGCAAAAACAAAGACCACATAATCCTCTCAGTAGATGCAGAAAAGACATTTAACAAAATTCAGCACCCTTTTATGATAAGAACTCTTAACTAAAAATACATAGCTGCACATAAGTCAAAAGTATTAAAGCTATATATGACAAACCCACAGTCAACATCATACTGAACAGGGAAAAACTGAAAGCATTCCCACTCAGAACTGGAACCAGACAAGATTGCCCACTATCTCCACTTCTATTCAACATAGTCCTGAAAGTCTTTGTCAGAGCAGTGAGATAAGAGAAAGAAATCAAGGGCATCCAGATGGAGGCAGAAGAAGTCAAACTATCGCTCTTCGCTGATGATTTGGTACTATATCTAGAAAATCCCAAAGATTCATCCAAGAGACTACTGGAATTGGTAAATGAATTCAGCAAAGTCTCAGGATACAAAATCAATGCACACGTATCAGTAGCTTTCAAATATGCCAATTAACAGTCAAGCTGGGAATGAAATTGAAGACATAATACCTTTCAAATAGCATCAAAGAAAATAAAATATTTAGGAATATATTTAACTAAGGAGGTGAGAGACCTATATAGGGAGAACTACAAAACACTGAGAACAGAAATTGCAGAGTATGTAAACAGATGGAAAACTATACCATGCTCATGGATCAGCAGAATCAATTTTGTTAAAATGTCTATAGCACCCAAAGTGATCTACAGATTCAGTGCAATCCATATAAAAGTACCAACATCATTTTTCACAGATCTAGAAAAAATAATTCTACACTTTGTATGGAACCAGAGAAGACCCCATATAGCCAAAGCCACCTTAAGCAAAAAAGAACAATGTGCAAGAAGACATCAATATACCAGACTTCAAGCTATGCTACAAGGCTATAATAACCGAAACAGCATGGTACTGGCACAAGGACAGAGATATAGACCAATGGGACAAGACTGGGAACCCAGATAAAACCATACTCATATTGTCATCTAATCTTTGACCAAACAGATGAAAACATACACTGGGGGAAGGAATTCCTATTCAATAAACAGTGCTGGGAATATTGGATATCCACATATAGAAGACTGAAAAAGGATCCAGACCTCTCACTTCTCACAAAAATCAACTCACAATGGATAACAGACTTAAACCTAAGGCATGAAATCATAAGAATTCTAGAAGAAAATGTTGGAAAAACTCTTATAGCCATCAGCAGAGGCAAAGAATTTATGAAGAAGATCACAAAAGCAATCACAGCAACAGCAAAAATAAATAAATGGGACTTGATCAAATGGAAAAGCTTCTGCACAGCCAAGGAAACTATCATGAGAGCAAACAGACAACCTACAAAATGGGAAAAAATATTTGCATGTTATACATCTGATAAAGGACTGATAACTAGAATCTATTAATGTATAGAGCTCAGGAAAATTAACAAGAAAAAATTAAACAGCCCCATTAAAAAGCATGCAAAGGACATGAACAGAAACTTTTCAAAAGAAGACAGACTAATGGCCAAGAAACATATGAAAAATTGCTCAACATCTCCAATCATCAGGTAAATGCAAATCAAAACCACAATGAGATATCACTTAAGTCCAGTAAAAATGCTTTTTATCAAAAAGTGCCAAACAATAAATGTTGATGTGGATGTGGAGAGGTTGAAACACTCATGCACTGCTGGTGGGACTGCAAACTTCTACCACCTCCATGGAAAGTAATACAGAGATACCTCAAAGAACTCTAAGTAGAACTACCATTTGATCCAGCAATCGCACTACTGGGAGTTTACCCAGAGGAAAAAAAGACATTCTATAATAAAGACATCTGCTATAAACATTAGCAGCACGATTCACAATTGCAAAGATATAGAAACAACCCAAGTGCCCATCAATACATGAGTGGATTAATAAAGTGTGACATATGTATACCATGGAGTACTACTCAGCCATAAAATATATTTAACTAAGGAGGTGATCTAGCATCTCTTGTATTATCCTGGTTAGAGCCCAAATATCACTAGAATGGAAAAACAAGTACCACATGTGTTCACCATCAAAGTGCTATTAATTGATCAACACTTATGTCCACATATAGTAATAACATTGATCAGGTGTCAGGCAGGTGAGAGGGGGAGGAGGGGATGGGTAAATTCACCCCTAATATGTGTGGTATGCACTTTCTGGGGGATGAGCTTGTAGCTCTGACTCTGGCGGTGCAAAGGCAATATATCTAACCAAAGTGTTTGCCCTCTGATAATATTCTGAAATAAAAATAATAGAAAAAATTAAAAAATAAAATTATTATTTGATACTTAGAAATGCCTCACTTCCAGTCAGGTACTCTGACCAGCAATCAGTATTTTCCTATATTAAGTATTGCTGACTATTTCCCACAAGAAAGCACAGTTTAGGGAGAAGAGAGCTTTCCTTGTCACCCAGACTCACTGTGTCCCAGCTCTTCTTTTTGGCTTCTCTCCGTTTTCTCGGTTTCTCCTTGAGCCCCTTAAGGCAACGGAATAATGCTATACTCTAGTCGCACCTTTGTCTGGGTTCCTGAATGCCATGCGACCCACCCCATGCTGAGCACACCACCTTCCCTAGGGCAGGAAGCCACTTGCAGAACCCAAAATAGCCTGATCTTTGACAGGAGCCATTAACCCTTAAGAAAAAGTCTAGAAGGACTTGGCATTTCACTTACTCCTCATTTACATATAATGTCTAAGTATTGAGGGTAACGATTATTTGACTGAAGAAATGAAATGATTTAGAAATGAACATATTTGGAGGTTGGTCCTGGGCTTTCTTAGGGGATCGGCAGAAGAGACGGTATGGGCTCTTGGCCTCTGTGCTTTGCTTTAAGGGACTTTGGGCTGGATGGTGGGTGTGTCCTTTAGAACCTTCAAGTCTTTGGCCCATGCATCAGGCCCTCTATCCATCAGGCTGGGTCTGTCCTGTGCCAGGTGCTGTGCCAGAAGCCGGGGTCCCAGCAGTGGAAAAAGGGGCCTCTGGTGCATGGAAGGCAGTCGCTGGAGAAGAGAGGGGGACCCAAGTGTGGTGGTCCAGCCAGCACTGAGCACAGCGCCTGGCACAGAGAAGTTCCATGCATGTCAGCAGGGGTATTAACACATCCATCCTCGGAGGCCTTTTGCTCAGGAGTCAACCTTTGGACTTGAGTCATACAATTTCTAGAGACAGCCTGGAGCAGCTGCCCCTAAACCTTGCTGTGGGCAAAGTGGAGGAAGTAACGCATTTAACTTTCATTTTCTTTCCTGACTCTGGCCTTTTTCATCAGGATGGAGAGACATTGTTGGTGATCCATAATTCCCACTCATGGAAGAAATTAAAAGTGACTATTGGAGGTTCCCTTGTGCTGGGTGTCTTGGGAAAGTGGGCCTGAGCACTAGAGGGCAGAGAGGTAGGATGTCTGTCAGCTTTCTGCATCCCTTGCCAGTTGCTCTGCCCAGCCTAGCCCCGCACTGCTCAGAGTCATGGCTGGCACTTTCTCCCCTGCAGTGAAACTTAGCCCACCACCCCTGCAGCCCATGGGGCCAGCCTGAAGAACATCTTCACTCAG
The DNA here is from genome assembly GCA_004363605.1 of Indri indri. NCBI lineage: Eukaryota > Metazoa > Chordata > Mammalia > Primates > Indriidae > Indri > Indri indri. Next base: position 25,070 of record RJWJ010012096.1, read on the forward strand.
CAATTAAATAAATTCAAGCATCTCCTAAAATAGCACCCCAGTAGCTGTCAACCGCATGAATGAATGCACCTACTGAACCAAGGTCCGGCCTTGATTAACTGCTTCCACACCCAGGCAGGTTTACACCTGACTCATCCTTCAATGCTTTTCCTGCAATACAATGAAGAAGCCGCATTCTAAGGATGCTTAGAACACAATTTCAGGTGCCATGCATGTGGCGCTTTCATGATAAAATGCTCTATTGATTGAACTTTTCACTTTGAGGTACACACCTTGGCTAATCATGTTAGGGACTATTTGCAGACACATGGAAATTTTTTCTGTGTGTGTATGTTGGGGGGTAGTTTATACGAATGCTAGACCATTAATTTTATTTTCCTCCTAACTTCTTATAATTTAAACAAATATTTTTTTCTCAATTTCTCAGTATGAAGAACAATAACAAAATTATTTATAATGGCTTTATCACAATAAAATTAGGGGATTTATGTTTATAAACTGAGCTCAAGATATATCACTAAGGAAAAAAATAAAGCTTTTGTTCAGAACAGTAACCTTTAGCATAAAAATTAACACAGCCTTCCAGTAAGTACTTGATTGGGGAAACAAATGCATAATAACATTTTTGTTTATTTTTCTTAATGCAGAATTCCTGGATTTTCAGTTCTTATTGCTCTTTATATACTTTTTAAAATGTTTTATTTATTTCGCTACATCATCCCTTTTAAAACTGCTCTTTTTGAGTATATTTTGTAACATGCATGCTAGTACAGTGATATTTGTGTATAACTTACGAATCAGTAAACACACATCTATACTGAGGGTGCATGCTCAAACAGACTTTTTAATTAACTTCCATTCTAAATCGTGAACACAGAATACAAGGCATTTAAATCATTTAGAAAAGACATGACTTATGCCATGGGGAAATAATTGACTATAATATTATCATATTTACATAGTCTATATTTATTTAAGGGTAATTTTATCTAGTATGTGTCTGCTTAGTAGCAAAACATTGTCACACAAAACAGGTTTAGATTGAGTTTGAAACTATAAAATCATATTGTAGATTTTGATTGGAATCTCAATACAACACTAATCTTTCTTTCTCCGTCTTAAGCTCTCTATGTGTCTGTGTCTGTCTCTCTGTCTCTGTCTCTGTCTCTCTCTCTCTCACACACACACACACACACACACACACACACACACACACACACGCGCTTCCCTGACAGGCTAGGGAGGAACCCAGTCCAGGCATGGGAGAGTCAGAATAGCTGCATGAGCACCAGCATGACGGTGGATCCAGAGAATTCTAGGAGCACAGGGGATCCTAGCCTAAGCTTAAGAGACTTGCCGAAGGAATTGAGAAGACAAAAGCACTAGGTGTTTTCATTTTGTGGCAGGAGGACAGACAACATAACATTAGGTGAATGTATTTAATTCACTTAACATTTATTTGCAGATTAAAAAAAAAACACCTATAAAGTTAAAGAAATAGATTTTAATTTCAAATTCAAATGTGTTTGTTTTTTAAATGGACATATACAATTATACGTATTTATAATGTATAGCATGATGTTTTGAAGTATGTATACATTGTGGAATGGTTAAATCTAGCTAATTATCAAATATATTACCTCACATAGTTATTTTGTAGTGAGAACATTTAACATCTGCGATCTTAACCTTTTTCAAGACTACAGTATGTTGTCATTAACTATAGTCAACATGCATGTGGTTTAATTTAGTTAAGTCAGGCAAATATTTAATGCTTGAGAGTCACCAGGAAATAGTTAATTAAATATTTATATGTATTCTGCATCTTCATAGGCACATATTTTTTTTTTCTCAAATCAAAATACAATTGCTGAATTGAAGTAGTCATTTACATAAATTGATTTTCCCAACATTATATTGGGCTTGTCACTCTCAATAGGACAAGGGAACTTTTTTATCTTATTTTAACGTAGATAAAATCTGAAGTTCCTTTTTGGAACACTTTTGAATCTGAAACATTTTGTTAGAAAAATTGACTAAAATTCAAGTTTGGTTTTAAAAGATTAAAAATAATTTCCCTTTGTTCAGAAAACAAGGCATCATTTTATTTTCCGAAAGGAATCTGTGAAAGACAAAAAAAGGCCGGAATGGGAGTCAAGGTGGGAAGAATGCAATAAACTCTCCCTTCCTCTCGATCTTGTCTGCGTGAAACTCAATAATGAGCTCGCAAGGCTGCTACCTGTGGTCAGTCTTGTGCAGATGATAGAGGACAGAGGAGAAGGACCTGCTGAAATAGTGCGCAGTCGAGTTATTTCAACACTAAGGTATCACATTTGATGTTTGGGATAAGTCAGATCTAACAGATGTTACCCTCCTCAGGGTAGCAGAGCTTATGAAAGAGAACAGTGAAAAGTCACTGCAATTAGCTGTGGAAGCCATTAAGAAATTATTAGGTTGATTATCATTAGTAAGCAACAGAGACAGATTTTTGCGGTGCTGGTTACGTATGATTATCGTCCTCCTTATTACTGGGATTACTAGCAAATATGAAAGTTGCTGAATGGGTCTCTCTTTGCTCTATAACATGCATGGCGTACTTGAGCTGCAGACAACTGGCGTGTTTATGTAATTTCGGTGAAGCGGCATGCAAACCCATGGCCATCGTGTTGAAATGTTGTTTGTTACTTAGTCCCTTAGGGGGATGGAGAGGTAATCCACATTTTACTTTTGTGTGAATTCCATGAGCATTTCTATGGCATTTTCCGTCATTTTTCCAGACAATTAATATGGTTTTCTGTGTCCTCATTAAATAAATAGGATAAGCCGAAAGAGCTAAATTCCATGATAAAGGGGAAAAATACCACGTCCAGAATTATTTATAACTTAACTAGGACGTAAACGTTGGTTTCTTAATAACAAAATTTGAGACAAAGTAGTGAAAGGGAAGCGAAGGGAGGGTATTCGGTGGAAAATGAAGACTTCAAAGCTAATGTTGTAGTTCTGTCTCTGGTGCTTATTTACTGTCCTTTCTTAAACAAATCATTTCTCCTCTGTGAATCTCAATTTTCTCATTTGTAAAATAGAAAAAAGTAATACCCACTGTATAGGATAATTGTAAGAACTATAACATGTGATAAGCGTTTACCGGTATTACAGGCATACCTCATTTTATCGTGCTTCCCTTCAAGTATTGCGTATTTCACGAATTGAAAAATTTGGCAATGCAGCATCCCACATCTCTGTCAGTGCCATTTTTTCAATGGTGTGTGCTTAGTTCATGTCTCTGTATCACATTTTGGTAATTCTGACAATATTTAAAACTTTTTCATTATTATATCTGTTATAGTGATCTGTGATCAGTCATCTTTGATATTACTATTATAATTGTTTTGAGGGGGCCGAGAACCACACATATAAGACAGAGAACTTAACCGATAATGTTGTGTATGTTCTGAAGCCTCCATCAACCAGCTCTTCCTTGTCTCTCTCCCTCTCTTTGAGCCTCCCTATTCCCTGAAGCACAATATTGAAATTAGACCAGTTAATAACCCTAAAATGGCCTCTAAGTGTTCATGTGAAAGGAATAGTCACCCGTCTCTCATTTTAAATCAAAAACTAGAAATGATTAAGCTCAGTGGGGAAGGCATGTTGAAAGCCAAGACAGACCAAAAGCTAGGCCTCTTGTGCCAAACAGTGAGCCAAGTTGTGAATGCACAGGAAAAGTTCTTAAAGAAAATTAAAAGTGCTACTACAGTGAACACACAAATGATAAGAATGTGAAACAGCCTAATTATTGATATGGAGAACATTTTAGTGATCTGGATAGAAAATCAAACCAGCCACAGTATTCCCTTGAGCCAGAGCGTAATTCAGAGCAATGCCCTCTTTTCAATTCCATGAAGGCTGAGAGAGGAGAGGAAGCTGCAGAAGGAAAGTTTGAAGCTAGTAGAGGTTGGTACATGAGGTTTAAGGAAGGACGCCATCTCCATAACATAAAAGTGCAAGGTGAAGCAACAAGTGCTGATGTATAAACTACACGAAATTATCCAGAAGGTCTAGCTTAGATCATTGAAAAAAGTACCTATACTAAACAACAGATTTTTAATGTAGTCGAAGAAGATGCCATCTAGGACTTTGATAGCTGGAAAAGAAAAGTCAATGTCTGGCTTCTAATCTTTAAAGGATAAACTGAGTCTCTTCTTAGGGGCTGGCACTTTAAGTTGAAGCCAATGCTCATGTACCATTCTGAAAATCCTCAGGCCCTTAACAATCATGCTAAATCTACTCTGCCTGTGCTCTACAGTGGGAAAACAAAGCCTGGATGACAGCACATCTGTTTACAGTATGGCTTACTGAATATTTTAAGTCACTGTTGAGACCTACTGCTCAGGAGAAAAGATTCCTTTCAAAATATTACTGTTCATTTACAATGCACATGGTCACCCAAGAGCTCTGATGGAGATTTACAAGTAGATTAATGTTGTCATGCCTGCTAACACAGAATGCATTCTGTAGCCCATGGGTCAAGGACTAATTTTGACTTTCAAATACTGTTATTTAAGAAATACATTTCATAAGGCTATAGCTGTCATAGATAGTGATGCCTCTGATAGATCTGGGAATAGTTAATTGAAAACCTTCTGGAAAGGGTTCACCATTCTAGATATCACTAAGAACATTCATGATTCATAGGAAGTAGTCAAAATGTCAGCATTAACAGAGGTTTGGAAGAAGCTGATTCCAACACTCATGGATGTCTTTGATGGGTTCAAGACTTCAGTAAATGAAGTAACTGCAGATATGGAAATAGGAAGAGAACTACTGAAGATGTGACTGAATTGTTGCAGTCTTATGATAAATCGTGAGTGGATGGCAAGTTGCTTCAGCAAAGAAAGTGGTTTCTTGAGATGTACTCTCCTAGTGAAGATGCTGTGAACACTGTTAAAATGACATCCAGGGATTCAGAATATTATGTAAACTTAGTTGATAAAGCAGAGGCTTTGAGAAGATGAGAGGAGTGACTCCAAATTTGAAAGAAGTTCTACTGCGGGTAAAATGCTGCCAAATAGTATCTATCACATGCTGTAGAGAAATCTTTCAGGACAGGAAGGGTCAGTCAATGCAGCAAACTTCATTGTTGTGTTTTTTTAAAGAAATTGCCACAGCCACCCCAGCCTTCAGCAATCACCGCCCTGATAAGTCAGCAGCCGTCAGTATCAAAGCAAGACCCTCCACCGGCAAAAAGATTCCAGGCTCTGGTAATCACTAGCATTTTTTAGCAATAAAGTATTTTGAAATTAAGGTATATACATCGTTTTTTAGACATAATGCTATTATACACTTAGTAGACTACAGTATAGTGTAACCATAATTTTTACATGCACTGGGAAACCAAAGAAATTTGTGTGACTTGCTTTATTGCTATATTTACTTTATTGCAGTGGTCTGGAACTGAACCCACAGTATCTCTGAGGTATTCCAGTATATTTTCCCCAAATTTTCATTATTATTTACTTCCTCAGGAAATTTATATAATTGGGTTTCCATTTCTAGTTAACAGTTGCTTCTTTTATGAGGTTACTGTTAGTTTGCCTGATTTTGAGGATTTGGTTGTTTTGGCTGAGGTGGATAGTGAATTCTTAGCAACAGTGGGTGATTTCACAAATCTTGTGTGATTTAACCTTATTTATAACTCTAAAGTGGGGGAGACATTACTGATTATAGGTTAAAATATAAATGTAGTTTTAATTATGGAAAGTTAAAATTAGTTAAAATCTTTAAATATTGCTCCTTTTGCAGAAAGCAGATATCCAAGGACTTTTGACCAGTTAGACCCTAAGTGTGACCTGCAGCTCTGGGAGGTCCCTCTGTCTCCTCATAGATCTGCTCTTATGTTGTGTTGTCAGGGGAAAAGAAAAAAAATCTGCTACCGAATGTGGTTTTTCTTATTCTGGTGAGTTTTTACTTCGGTTTATACCTGAAGTCTAAGAATGTCTTGTTGAAAATAGGATTGTATATTAATTATCAGTGTAGAATGTTAATGACCTCACTCACTTCATCCACCCAACTGTTTTTAGGATTTTATTTCTTGTGACTTTAATGAAAGAATCAGAACAGGAGTGCTTAATGGTAAAAACATCATTTTTAACTGAGGCATATGTAGAGAAATGGTGGTAGTGGTGGAAAGAGGTGTGTTTATCATAGATAGTCTCTGCTTTTGAGAGTATTGTGGCCTATAATATTTAAGGACAGCTTATATACAATAGAAACATGATAAATGGAAACATCTCTTGTTCTACAGATGATATTTTAAGCTACTGTAATTATAATGGGTGTATAAGTGGTTGTAATTATATTGCAGGCAAGTTCACTTTGGAGGTAGCTGAAAATTGCTTACTAAAAGTATCAGTTAGAGAAGGAAAGTATAAGGGAATAGGCAGCTGCCAGTTAATCGCAAAAATGGAAATTGGGGAAAATTAGGACAAAGAAGAAATTGTGAAAATTTTTTACAATACCGATAGGGAGGAGGGCAACAATAGCTATAGAAATAGAATTGAAAAGGAAAGTTACTACTGTTTATTGCTGTAATAGCTTCAAAGATGTGGCATCGTGCGGGGTGAGTAAAGAGAACTTCAGGAACCATTTGGAACTGCTTGGGCAATGCCGAAACATTGTCTTTCAAGCTGAGGGGAGTAAGCCAACTAGGAAATGGCCGGGAGGACTTTGAGGCAGGGAACTGAAGATGCAAGTGCTCTCAACGGAGGAAGAGGCACATTCCTGGCATGTCCGGGAATATTAGGAAGAGGAAGAACCGTTCACCTGCTGCTCCTGTGTTTGGCTGAATCCACGGGAGTTTTCCACATCTGGACCATGGTGGCAATTCTCATAGCTAGACTCTCATGCTTGGCTATTGCAGCTCTTCAAAGAAGGGTGTCTTCCTTCCAAGGGGTGAAGACTACCCCTGGATCTGGTTATACAGACTCTTCAACACGTATCTTACTTCCCTATGTGATAAATGTCTTCATTTACAATGCTTCCCATTCACTGAGGGTGACAGTGGTCAGTGTCAATTGACAATTTGAAAACAATGCAAGGTAGGTTTTATCAACTTTATTTTATAGTAGAGAGAATTGAAGCCCAGAGAAGTCAAGAGTAATATCTAGCAAGTGATGGAAACAGTATTTGAATGGGTATCTAACTCCAAAGCCACTGCTCTTTGCACTACCCCACACTACCTGCCCTGCGTTTTCATGCAAAACAAATGGGCTATCTGGAAATGTTTTTAATAGTAAGAGTAGAATATCCACTGGAGAATAGACGGCAGTCAGCTAGAGAGGAGGCCTTGAAGGGCTTTTTATGCCGTGATAATAGAAACTCTCTTTACAGGTGGTGAAGCCTTGTTGATAATTATGTATGTATGTTTATGCTTCTGAGATCATTCTGGCCATGGAGTTGACTAATGTACCTGAAACAGTAGATTGACATGGAAGGGGGGAGTGGAGGTGGGGAGACAGGTTAGGAGGGTGTTGCGGTAGCTGGAGAAGAGAGGAGGAGATGGCTCTAGGCAGCCACGGTACAAACGGGGCTGGTTAAGAGATGCTCAGGAGTTGGACGAGACTGAATCTGGTGACTGACAGCGTGCTCGAGGGAGAGGGAGAATGTAAGGAAGAGAGGACGGCAGAGAAATGACGTGACTTGTGATGAGAGGCTGGGAAAATGGGAAGGCCGGATGGAGGGGAGGCGTGAGCCGGGGGAGTGGGCAGGAGGCTGTGGCGGTTGTGGGGGAGCAGGTAGGGCACTGACCTGGCGGACAGGTGGGCAGAGATCCTTCCTGTCCCTGACACCTATTTCATTTACCCTTGTTTTAAACTTTCTACAATGGTATACCTTTCCTTTCCTAAATGAATAATGAATGCTTGCTTTTCTCTGTGATAGTACCAATACTCACGTATTCAGAACTTTGCGCTCCTTTGAGAAATTTCTTCTATAAGCTGATGGCATGTCACATTATAATGTTATCATTATACTTTATTCTGAATTTGCTTGACCTAATAAACCACATAAGCATTTAATTCACTATTTACTATACAAAGTGCCAAATTACATATTCTATTAGGTGAAATATTAAAATTGAGGGTACTCAATAAAGTACAGAATATGGCAACATAATTTTAAAAAGATGCTGCATTCTACTGCAATATACTAGTGGCTATATTATGCTCTGTTTATCTCTGGGTATTGAATTGTTCTGACAGCTGTATGCACAAGTGAGTCCTGCAGGGTTTCCATTGAAATTACAGCTTTCAGATGCTGTCTCTGTCAGATTGGAGCAACTAGTTCACTTCGGAATTAAACTTCTCTGCCCAGGTATGTTAATCCGCAGGTCTGGCCACCTTGGACGAAGTCTTTCTTAAATAAAAGCACATATTATATAAGGCTACTGAATTGAATCCAAATGCTCCATTTTCTTTACACAAGCATTTTTTTTAAAATGCCTTAAAATGTATTATGTGCTTATGCCATACACCGTGACCGCCATAGTGGAAGGTGATGTGTAACTTCCCCAGGAGGCACTGAGGACCCCTGCCTGGCCTCAGTCAGCAGAGCTCCTTAGGGGACCTTTGTTTCCCCAGCTGGCCGTGAGTAGCCGCAGGCAAGGCATTCGGGGTTGGGGAGGAGTTGGGTGGGGATCAGAATGGTATTGGACAGGGCGGTTTAGGGCTTAGCCTGACCCTGAGTGGGAGATTTATTTAGGGACTTGAAGTAGTAAGATAGTTGAGTTAGATTTATTTAGCCTTGAGGAATAGAGAAAGAGAAATCATGCCAAATATCTTTCTCATACCCCTTCTAATCTCCTCAAAGCACTCAGAAAGTAGAGAATGTAACTGCTGAATACAAGTAAACTTCCAATTCATAGATCTGGGCTTTGGAAAGGACGATAATTTGAGGATCCCTCCTCACAGCCTACAGGAGCCGTGTGAGCAGTGGGGTTTTATAACTCATGTAGTGACAAGACCTTTGTAAATCCTGATGACCAGCTATCTTCACAGCTTGCCCAGCTAGAGGCACTCAAATTCAGCCTTTTTTAAACAACATATATGGTCAAACAGAACTTTAGGCCAAATATGGTCCAGAGATGTTTAGAATTCTAGGGGAAATACAAAGAAAACATCTACTTGGTTTAAAATTTGTAGGAAAAGGAGAGGAGAGTAGAGAATAAAGAGCTATGATTTATTTAGGTCATTTAAATAAATGCCCTGCCAGTTGTTTCCAGATACTTAAAATGTGGCTTCTCGCATGAGTTCTTCATTGTAACTACCAAGCTTCCATGAAAGGAATAATGCCGCCTCTGTGCTGGCCGCAGGTGGCCCTGCAGAGACAGCTGGGTGTGGATCTCCTTCCAGGGCTTATCTGTGGGCATTTTTGAGGAACCCATTTTAAGAAAGATCCCAAATGCCCTATGAGAGGCTCCTCTGGGTTTAGGCTATGGAGAGTGTAAGATTCTCAAGTATCTGTGGTTTTATATGAAGCTACTAAGCAGACCTTTCACTCAGAATGTCCTATTTCTTCTTGTAATCAAGTTTAAGCTCATTTAACAGTTCTTGATCATCCCAGGCAGAACAAAGACCATTTGAATTTTATTGTACCCGGGCAATTGATGACTAGCCTCACCAGTCTTATTATCCTGAAAATACAAGACTAATTATAGGAGATGAAAGCTTGAATGATCATGTCTTAAAATAAACTGGGTTAATCAGAATGGGAAATTACTCTTGCAGATGCTGTTGCTCTTGTTGCAAATAAGCATCCACTGGCCTGCGGGTTTTCAGGCCTCAGAGGCCCACCTCATTGGAAATACATTAAGCTGCCCATTTGGTAGTTACCACTAATTTGAATGCGGTTTTCTCTTTGATAATTGGTTTGCCCCCTTTCCTGATGACCTTGAATGAGACTGATAATCTGGAACCCAGGAAGAACAAGAGAAAAAGTACCCTTGCAACCTAAAGGGATTGTTTCACTTAAAATAGAGTGCAGGTTTATCTCAGCACTTGCCTTTTTTCTCTTCAAATTTCTCTCTCTGTCCTTTTATTCTACAAATAGAAAGAAAAAAAGGGAAAAACTACAGATAGACTTTCTATTTGTCTCTCTTACCTTATATTTATATAGATATACCTTAATTTCATGATATAGAAAGTATTCCGTTTGAAAGTGCCACCTGAGTGCAGATGAGAAAGTGGGTCTTACCAAAGGCAGTAAAGGATTACCACACTCTGCCTGGGAGAGACTGGGGATCTTCTTGTTTTATCAAGAGTTCTTCCAAATACATGATGCTTTGTTTTCATTTCCCTGTCTTGTCCAAGAACCATCTGGCTTTAACTTGAAATTCCACACTGGCTCAAGCATTCATAGTTTGCAGTATTAATAACAAAAATGCCAAGCTCCAATGGCCAACTCTAATACATACTGGGATTTAGGAAACTTCTGGTTGATAATCTCTTCCCCATCCTCCCAATCTCCTAAATACCACTGTCTAGTTTAGCAGAACAAGTGTTCTAATATGACTCATGTGCCTTGAGATGGCTAAGCATGCCTGTCACGATGCTGGTATTTCCTTCTGTGACGGTTCCCGGTGAGCAGTTCGCTGTGTCACTTTTTCCGTGGCCCCAGCATGGGCTCAGGGAGCCAATTTGTAGGCTGGCCATGTGCCTATGATGTGTGCTAGTGTGAGAACTCTGCCCAGTGTGGCTAATTGGACTCAATGGATCCCCTCTTTTGGAGAGTTCGACTAGACTCAAAGGGAGTTTCAGTCTGTACCCAGAAACCAAAGAAGCAGACACTGGAAGTGGCTCATGTCAAGGCCCTCAAGTGGGGAGCAAAGGAGCAAAATAAATAACTTCATGCAGTTTAAACCATGCCAAAGCTCTTTTTCCAATACACAGAGAAATGAACAAAACCAGTTAGAAATGGATAAGTGGATCATGGGTCTTCTTTCCCTTCCTACCCCTACTCTAGTGGCTTTTTTGAACTACTGGTTGTTTGTTTGAGAAACTACCATTTTTCAGCTTCTCATCAGCTTACTTAACACTTCTGCTCACTATTGAAGGTTTGTGACCACAAGTATGTAATGATTGTCTTTAAATGGTGCTAAACTTGTTCTCCTTTGTCATAGAAACAAAAGACATGTAGATTTACTGAAGCAAATATATTGCACATTTTAGCTTCTAACATTCTCAAATTAAAAAAAAGAAATCAAGCAACCGCCACTATTGAAAAAGAAAGTACTTAGGATTCTGGTTAATGTTTAAGAAAGAGGTCAAGAGTGTCAAATAAGAACAGACGAACTAAGTGCTATGTATTAACACACAACAAGGAAATGAGTTGTCTAAGAAACATAGTTTATGTACTCAGCAAACACAGAACAGACTTATATTACTTATTAGCCAAAAAGTTGTAAACTGTTAAAATTGCTAAATTCCTCTTTACCTAGACAAATTTTTCTCAAAAGAAAAGTAAGCTTGCAATGAAATTCCATTATAAATGAAAGCTTGGTTGAAGTAGCTATTATGCCACTCCTTAAACATAGTTTAACTATTTAAACCATTGCTTTCCCAAATATGCTTTTCTAGTTATTCAAGTCTCATTAGTTGTCACTAGGTAATGTATTTCCTCCTGACTATCTTAGTCTCTCAAAGAGATCTATTAATTACATTCAGAGCTAGATAAGGGAATTGACCTGAAAAAAATACTTCTAATAAAGGTGCATGATGTGTGTCCATGCCTATTCTTCCAGTAGTCGATACCAAAAAATAAAAATAAAAATAAAGTTAACAAATCTAGAGAATCTTCAGTTTGCCATGCTCAGTCTTTTTCTCAGCTCAGATTTCTTGCTTCTTTTGAAACAGTGTGGTGAAGAAAATTCGTGGGTTTTAGTGTCAGCTAGACCAAATTGCAAATTTTCCTTCTTAAACATCTTTGAAGAGATTTTTATTCTTATAGAGTGGAGATAATGATATCTGTCTTACAAAGCTGTTGTCAGGATAAAATGTGCAGCATATGTGAGTTAACCCAGCTCAGTGAATGGAACACAGTGGGCACTCAGGAAATGAGAGTGTCCCAGAGTCTACAGGGGCAGAGTTCTGGGATGTCTACTTAGCCTCTGGCCCAAAGGCTGGCATGCAAATGGGCAATTAGGAGATGACGGCCTGCTCCAGAGCCACAGCCACTTGGCGCTGACTTCTGCCAAATCTTCACCACAGATTTTCACTGGCTACAAAAGGATGTGAAATCTATCATCCTAGTTTCCTCTCATAGCTGTGCAGGGTCAATACAGTGAAAGACAAAGAAAAGTGGAAAACAAATTAAGGAATGCCGTATGTCCTTCAGGAGGATGGCCAGAAGTATGGAGTGCATTCCAGCTTCTTCCCAGGCTTCCACGGGGCTGGGAGAGGGGTATCTGACCCCCTTGGTGTTCTTGAATGCCAAGCTTTGTGCATGACAATAAGGCTCCTGTCAAGTAAGCCTGAAGCAAAATAATCTGCCAGCATTAACCTTGCCCTTCAACGTCTCCACATCAGCAAGCTCATTTGTGTGAAAAAGGGGAACTTCAAGCGCCTACAGAGCTACCATGTTTGAGGAAGGGGAAGGGGAAGAAATGGTAACGACATGCCGAAGGACGATTACCCCACTGGCTGGGAGCAGAGAACTAGAAATAGAGGTGACGGGCAGAGCAAACATAAAAGGACACTCAGGCAGTGTGCAAAGTACTGTTGTGGGATGGATGCTGCAAATAATAATAGCTAAGATTCACTGGATGCTTCCAGATAACACTCTGATTGTATTATTTTATTTGGTCCTCACAGCAATCTATGAGGTAGATAATATTATTCTCATGTTTATAAATGAGGAAACTGAGGCCAGAGAAACTAAGTAACTTGTATTTAAGGTTACCCCCAAGTGGGAGAGCCAGGTTTGAAACCCCACCATTCTGACCCCAGAATCAGCTATAATAACTCTCGGGAAGAGTCACCTACTTTTTGGCGTCAGAATTCACACATCTGCGTGAGGGAGGCTGTGAGTCTCCAGGGGAGACTCATGATTACCCACACCTGGTCACTGAACTGCTTTCTAAAGAGGGTGGCTCCCGTTACCTGCAGGGTGTGGGTGTGCTGATTGAGCTTTGGGTTTGGGCCCAGAGCAAACTGCTTGAAAGAACACATGAGCACTTAGCCGTGTCCTTCTTCTCTGCCTGTCCCCCTCTCCCAGGAGCAAATGTTGAACAAATACATTGAAAGCATACCAAATTATTATCCTAACCTTAGCATGAAATGACTCGCCTTCCCATGGTGGCCTTCTGTCTGGGTCTGGCTTTGACTTGGGTCAGGATGTCTGTTAACTGGTGATGACCATTGGATCAATAACAGTAGCACTCTGGAGAAGAAGTCCATGTACAGAAAGCACCCATTAGGCTCATAAGTTCTGAGCGGCCGCGTTCCATGCTTAGTACCATTTGTTCAATGACACCCATGAGCCAAGCTGTTGCTTTTTCAGTATCACTCACTAAACTCTTTTTCCAGAGACAAGAAGTCCTTTAGGACTCTTTGCAAACTACTAATATCCCTAATAGCTACCACTAGTATGTCAGGACATACCAGTAACATCTACTCTGGAGATGCTGATAACTCAATTAGTTGCTATAACTATATTCATTTATACCATTTTTGATAGGTTGGACAGAGAAATATTATGCAGAATAAGTAAACGTGAATTTCACTTTGGCTTTGGCAACAGCTTTCATTTTAAAAGCTTATTTCCCCAAGAAATCTAAATAGATTCACGTGCCTTTCTCCCCCATTCCCCAAATTAAAGTAACCATTATGCCGTTTTAATGGGATGAGTAGTACCTTTCACCACCTTTTGTTTGGTAGTAAAATGTAATTTGGAGGAACTGAAATTGTCTCCTAGAGCTCAAGCCAATAAAGTAAAGACAGGAAGATGGATATTTAATAAATGGCTTTGGTTTCTCAGTCCAGTATCCTTACCACTTGCCTTTAGTTAGATTGCTATTAAAATGCTATGCCATCTTTTGCTATGTTAAAAAAGAAAAGCCCTGAATTTGAAAAGGTCAATGAGATACATCTTCAGGAGAGGCAGCATCCAAACAGCATGCCAGGTGAATGTCCCTTGTCAGAAAGGAGCATTACTGATGGCAGAAAGAAACCAAGCAAGAGAACAAGAGATTCACCTCAAGAGCTGAAGATCACATCAAAAAAGAAAGAAAGGCGAAATGTTCCAATTCCAGCAAAATTTGCTGTTAAGCTTTTTATATATAGAGAAAAACCTTCTTATTAGAAAAGAACGTATTTCAAGATTTACAACTCAGCAAGAGTAGGTGGCCACTTGGTGAAATAGAGGCCCTGAAGCTCATTCGTTATGACTGTCAGGTGTGGGTTACCTGTTGGGGGCTTTCACTCCAGCAAACAGCCCCAACTCCCACCAACCTAAATAACAAGGACATTTATTTTCCCAGGTAGCCACAAGTCCTGAGGCAGGAAACATCCAAGGTTGGCTAACTCAGCATCCCAAACTCTGCCTTCCGCAGTGCTTTCTATGCAAATTATAGACAGGCTTTATGGAAGAGGGATTATTTTTCAGTTTTTATGGGAGAAGAGAGTTTACCTAGATATCAGTTCCCTGGTTTTGGTTCCCACACCAAAATCAACCATGTTGATTTCTGCCAGTGATTTTTACCCTGGAGAGGAAAAAGAGCTTAATTCCTTTTAAATTATGTACCCAATAGACTGCCAGTCTTAATCTGAAACAAATGTATTTACGATTTACTGTCTTTTCTTTGTGAATAAATAAGGTTCTCAATTTAATTGACTTTACCAGATACTAAAATAGACAAATGGTTAATATTTTTATGGAATGTGTACAATTTTATTGCCCACAATTGGCTGATGATCTAAATATTTTAAAAAGGCAATGGATAGTATAAAAAGAGTCACACCTGATATTTAAGGGTGAATTTATGGCATTGATATTTCTTAATCATCCAGAAAATTTGCTCAAGTAGAATGATATTTCCTATAACCAGAATTGTCTTTGGTAAGGGCAGGACAGCACCACCAACTCTTCTGTTTCTAAAACTGCTTTTCCACTTGTGTTCTTTTGACCACAGATATAATTAAATGGGATTTTCCAATTAAATATAAAAGTATCAACACAAAAACTTAATTTAAAAGTTTTCTGTTTTGTTTCTTTTCATATATGTATTAAAGTTACTTTTTGAAGCTAAACTGAAATGTAAGATTTTTATAGCTTTATAGTATTTGACCTACTATAAATCACCTTTGTAACCATTGAGCTTATTCCATTGAAGGTTTAAGTTCCTTTGAAAATGAAGGAAATGGAAGAAAAATCTCCACAAAACATGGTGGGGGTGATGGGTGCTATTGTCCCTGCAACCATGGCCCAACTGAGAAAGAAGAAACTCATATTGATGTTTTCTTTTTAATTAAGAAGTGATGTGCTGACAGCTGAGAGAACTAGGCCTGTGTTGCAAGTAGCCTAAGTGAGGAACAGAGAGAATCAGAACTGGCTTTCAATAGCACTGTGAAAAATCTCTTGGTTGTTAGCATAACAAACTGTTTTTAAATGGAGAAAATATTTGATTGATATTGAAGAATTAAAAGTGGTTGACTAGCAGCTACTGGTTGCCTGTTAAGAAGTAATATCTTCGCCTAAGTCTTTCGACTTTCTTTTCTAGATGCTCTGTAATTTCTGCGAGAAGTCAGCCTGTGTTTGTGTAAGCATTTCTGTCACTGCCACCCAGCTAGGAGTAGAGAGCGTGAGATTCTGTGCTGTCGGTGCCTTTGGGATTCATGCTGAGTTGTGACAATCCATGGAGGTCATAGAGAGAAGAATGTAAAATAAAGTAGCTTTTGACCTTCAGAGTCTTCAAAAGTAGGTGTGTTTTAGGAAATAACCACATTCTAAGTCCTGATGGCAGCAGGCATGGAGATTCCTGGTATTCAGTAACCACAGTAATGAAAAGCAGTCTAGTTTCTGCTTTGCCATGTGGGTTCAGTAATGTCCTTAACTCTGCTGTTAATTGCTCTGAAAAAGTCTTTTAGAATCCTAAGAAGTCCAGTTTTGCCCCCCACCCCCTTGCCTGTGTAGACACCAGATGCCTGATGCACCCTGGCTGGGAGTGATTCCCCGTTTCCCTCCGCCCCGCCCTATCCATGCTGCTCTGCAGTGCTGGGCTTGGGAGGAGGCAAACGACCTTTCCCAGGTGGCCTTGCCAGCTGGTTCCTGCCATTCGCCCAACAGAGCGGAAGGCAAGGGCGGGCAGAGGCACTGCCATTTTCTCTCTCATCCCCTTCCCCAACTCCTGCTTCGGAGATTCCTTCTCCACGCCCCCTCCTCCAAGGCTGGGTGGCAAATCCTTGGTGGTTTCTCACCGTCTGGCAGCCCATCCCTGGGTTCCCGCACCTCGCCCGCCCAGGGCAAGGAGGCGCATCATCGGTGTGTGCCAAGGTTCTGATAAAGCTACTGTCTCCCTTCGGTTTCCTCCGCCCTGGGGGACGTGGCTGTTTCCTGCAGTTACCGACCGGGTGGTCTAGTCTCACACTATCCCCTTTAGTGGCCACTATCCCCTCTTTTGTGGTTTCTTATATTCAAGCCACTCTTATGAAAGACCTAGCAGATCTTGTAAATGGCGGGATTAATGATAAAATGGTACATACAACCTCTCCGAGAAAGCTCTGAAAAGAGTTGTGAAATAAATTATACTCCTTTTCTCAGTGAATCCACATACTGGAATGTGTTCTGGGAAGGTATTCAGAGACAGTTCTGGAGATTTTATGAACAAGGGTTTTCATTGATGGGTTAATTTTTTACTAGTAGAAACAGGAATTAACTGTTGGACAACAGGAACTATTAAAATACATTCATGCAACTATGATACACCTATACATTAAAATATTATACTGTTATTAAAAATCATGTTTGCAAAACTTACTGACCAAAGAAAATGTTCATAGCGTAAGTGAAACAATAGTATACAAAAGAATATATGTTGTATGAACAAATAAACATTTCTATAAACATACATTTATAGGAAATATATTGGAAAGGAATCATACAAATATAACACTTCTGTCTGGGTGATTTTTATTTTCTTTGCTATATGCCCTTTTGGCATTTTCTAAAATGCCTACTATGTTTAATAAGAAAAAGATACCTAGTACATTTTAAAAGAATAATGGACATATTATACCATGCACAATAATAAATTCTAGTCGGATTTAAGATGTAAACAAATCAACCAAAAAAACTCCAATCTTGTGTAATAAGAGAAGAAAACAAAAATAATATTTTCATAATCCCAAAGTAAAAAAGAATAAAAATATTTTCAACAATGGTGAATTTTTAGATAAAACACAAATGTAATAAAAATATTAAGGTTAGAGTAATTTTTAATTTACAATTTTTTTGTTTTTAAATCTATCAGATTGGCATTAAAAAGCTGACTCTGCATGTGGAGGGAAGAGAGCTACTCACAATGTCGGTGGGAGTGAAATTGCCATTAAAGCTTGTTTGGGGTACTCTTGGAAAGTACCTACAAAAATTTTGTGAGTTCAAGGCTTTGGAGAGTAATTTTAGGTATCTCTCTAATGGAAATGC
>RJWJ010012097.1:0-42741 GCA_004363605.1 Indri indri
AAACACTCATTTCCCTTTTTGAGCTTCCATCCTCCCAGGACCTGCAATAGGATTTTGTATTACTCTACAACAGAAAGATACAGTGGGATCAGGACATTATTCAGAGAACTTAGACAACTGAGGGAAGCAGAATTAATTTAACTGCTAACTTAATAAACTTGACTGGGACATACTTAAAAGATCCTTCAAGTTCTGACTCCTAATTTCCTGTAGACTTATTTTTCACTATCTCTCCATCAGACTGCATGTGAGGAATTACCATTAGTACAAAGATTTGAACTGCAATTTTAGTTCTGTATGCAAAATTTACCTACAGGTCAGGCTATTCGGTGATTAAATTCCCAACAGGTCTAGGTATCAACTTAATGTTATTTGTAAAACTCTGACCTCATTTAAGAATCTTTGGTTTATTTGACACCAAAGGTACATGATAGAATTTAGTTAATTGTCGATCAGCATCCTGCAGATAAAGACGTCTGAGTAATTATCTGAAATGACTAAATGTTTTAGCATTTTATATACACAATCATTGTCAAGAATGAATAGGATCAGAGAGCTGTTAAAATGCAAATAAGGGATGAATCCCAAAAATCATGAACTATTCACATTTACAAGTGAAACTATAATTATCATACATTAAAAGAGAAAGGGATCTAACATTGATTAAGCACCTACTGTGTATCAACAATCTTGCCATTTAATTTTCAAATCTTATCCACAGAACGGCTCTTTGAAGAAAGCAATAACTTCTTCATTATATGCACATATGGAAATGTAAGTCTGGTGAGAATTTAAAAAATTGACAAGATCACACAGCCCTTGGAAGGTGACTTGGTACTTGAACCCAAATACATTAGACTCCTAAGACTTCCTCACTATAATAAAAATTGCTTAAAAAGGGGAGAAAGTTATGCATTATCTGGAAAAAAATCAATTCTGAGACAGAGAAAAATAAAACAATTTGAGACAGCATTCAGAATTTTACACCTTACTTATACCACACTTTATTTTGAAAATATAATCCATGAATTGATATTTTAACTTTCATATTTAATAACTTTTAGTATAACTTCCTAGCAATCCTATTTTAGTAAACTAATTTGTAACTTTTTTTAATCAAAGAAAATACAAATTATTCTATTGGCATCTACTGTTCTATACATAATTCATAGTGAAACAAGCTTTTAAAATTGTATAATAATTTATCCTTATGAGAAAGTTTTACACAAAACCGCTTGTATAAAATTTTCATTTATTTCCCATAGAAAAGTTTAAATGACATGTTCTGAAAATGTTATTCTCTAAAGATAAGTAAACATGTAAAATTCATTTCTGTCTGACCATTATTTAAAAAACATGAACATTTGAGATACATGAGGAAAACAAGCAGAATTTCACCAGTATGTAAATAGTATACATTGAGACTGACATAGCACACTCCTTAGAATAATCCTTCGCATGTGAAAAAAAATTTATCCCAAGTCTTAACCAATATCTCCTGAAGGCAATGGACATTATAAGCATTATAAATAGTATGAAAGGAAATAATATCCAGAAACCACATATACTGAAAACTTACTGAGTCTCTCTCTGAGTGTGCTATAAACCATGTTTAATGATTCGGCACTAGATATGAGCAATATTAGGAGAAGAAAAACAAGAGTAATTAATGAGTTGGCCATGTTAGCATATCAGTAAATTCTTGTAGAGCACAAAGTCTACACTTGGAACTGGGCTAGAAGCTCTTCACCACCTCTGCTGCCCAAGTAAACGTTTTTCTGCATATAGAATAAGCTACTAAATGAAATTTGATTTAGTTTTAATAGCTGAATATATATATATATATGTACACATGCACACACACACACACACACACACACATATATATATATATATATTTTTTTTTTTTCAGGGCTTTAAGTGTTACTAACACTACATATACCTCAGTGTAAAATTTAGCTGACTTGAATTTTGCTCCAGAAGTTATCTGATTTTTTTTATACTGACATTTAAATGAGTGGAATATAATTATACAGAAGCTAGACAACTATAATGGTGAATAATAGAAGTGTAAATAAAATGTGGTTTAATAGCTGGCTGTGTTAGTTATTTATCTTTCCTGCATACAGAGCTGCTTTGTGTATTACTTTTCATATTTATAGAAGAAATTATTTTATTAATCACTATGAAATGCAACAGGAATACTTTTTCCTACATATCTGTTTTATTTGCCACTTTAAAAAAGTCAACCTATAACACACCATAAGGTTTCAACATAAATAACAACTTAACAGCAACTGTGGCATTTATTACCAATTTATAGGCATATACTTTTAAGGCCAGCTCTCAAGACGCTGTAGATGAATCAGCCAAGAGCTAAACAGTTGCTGATATAGGATATACTAATGTAATATTTTTGATAACTGAGCAGATCAATTCCAATATCAGGTATTGCTGCAAGAATTTCAGATTAAAATATTTATGAGTACATTGAGATTTTCAGGACAATAAAAACAGAACAGTGCATTTATTAGTTTATTTTCCCTGCATTCCTCTCCTAACTAAAACCTGTAAAAGAGTATAACCTTAAATTGGAAAGATTATAATTATCAGGTGGCAAATACATTACCTTTCCATCACTATTTTTAATATTTAGCCTAGGGAGAAACAGTTACGTGAAGGGAAATTAAGCAAAGAAAACCATACATAGTAAAAAAAATGATAACAAAACTTGAAAGTATGTTGTTGTGAGGGTGGTCAGAGTCAGGATAGAGTTTTTCAGACCTTGTTATGTTCGTCAAAATAAAATGTAAAAAGCAATAAGGAGAAATACGGAGACTAAAAGTTAAGAATCATTTAAAGACTAAGTCATGTTCCTAATAAGAAACCATTTAAAAATGACAAACTTGATCATTTATAGTACATTAAAAAAATCATCACCCTTATATTGTGAAAATGGTAAGACAAGTCTTTTTAAATGTCACTGAAATGAAGTAATAGGTTTTTGTCAATTCTAATCAGACTGTGTCTCCTGCAGTCTGTTGGACTGTCAAACTTGGTTGAATAGTGACAAAATTCAGAGTACTTCGAAGGACTTATGAAAAATAGAAAATACAAATTCAGTGGGGAATAATTACATAGTAGACTGCTACAATAACAAAAATGCATCTGTGGTTTCCAAGAATTCAGAACACTCAGCTAAAAATAAGAGAGGTTTCTTCTTCTGGCTCTGCCTCTACTTTGCTCTGTGTCCTTTGATAACATATTGAGTCTTCCATAGCCTCATCTTCCTTCTTTGCAAAATGAGAGAATAGGCTTGACAAAAAAAAAAAAAAAAAAAAAAAAAAATCCTGAAATCCTTCTAGTATCCAAGTTACGCTATTTTGCATTATTATTCTCTCTTCTCTTTATTTTAGCCTTTTATTTTTACTTCTCTTCTTCTACCTTCTTTTTCACTTTATCCCCTTTTCTCTCTTGTCCACTCTTCCACACCCGTTTGTATATGTAAGCATCTGTGTGTGTATTTATGTCTATCTGTCTAGAAAGAAAGATAACACAAAATATCCTTTGTAATATACATGCAATTTGTGTTAGATTGTCCATTTTTGAGAATTGAGTTATAATAAATTTAAACTTAGATTAGATCTAGTTTTTAAAAGTAAATGAAAACAGTTAGGAAACATTTCCTTCTCTTCAACTTTTATAAATTACTTTATTATCTTAAATTAATAGTAGACCCTGTGAATGATCCAAAATAGAATCTAAGAAATTTTTACCCTTGGTTTGATAACTGGATAGAAACATACACATTGAAACATTCACCAAACCTAAAGTATACATGCACTTGCTTTGGTTTTAATGAATAGCTTTTTTAAAATATCAATGTTGGTAAAAAAAAAAAAGTGCTGAAAATATATTGATTTATTTTCTCTTTTCATTATAATATTAAGATTTGATGCATGCATTGTTGGGTGAACTGCTGTAACCTCTTCATCCTGACACTGGTAGGTCTGGAGGAGACCTCCCAGGACTGGCTTTTCTGCAGACATACTTCATAGACACCATCCTATCATCCATTAGTTCATTGTTCTCAGTTTTGTATAAAAAGTTGTCTTCTTGTGTGTTATTCACTTATCTCATACCACATACGATGTCTTGCCAAACTCTTATCTTTTTGTTTATGACATCTCAGTTGAGGTCAGTAGGAGTGAGAATTTCAGATAGAGGGACACACTGAGGAGAGATGTAAGTAGACGTAAGAGGTAGAAATACAGATAGAGATAAGAGAGAGAGAAAGAAAGAGAGACAGAGAGAAAAATATTTTTCACATGTAAATCTTTATCAACATATATTTTCTAAAATTTGTCTGCCCTCATTCTAATATTTCACCTGAGGGTCCAAATCATTTGACCACTTTTAGAAGGGTCTAATTCTTTGCCCACTCTCATCTCCAACCCTAGTATATTGTGTTGAAGCTGCTTCTTTGTATGGTTTTCTCTCTGCTGCTCTATAAATTAATTGAGAGGAGTAAATTAGTCTTTTCGTTTTTGCAGGACCATCACAGGACCTAGGCGATACTAGGCATGTAAATATTCATTTAATCAATAATTAAAAGAAAATAACAATGGATTATACTGCATCTATTATTTTCTGTGATTTAATAGTTCAATAGAAACTAACTTTGAAGAGTGTCTAACTTTGAAGATTACTGAATTTATGTACCATGTCTTCTTTGCTTTAAAAATAATTAAAATGTTATCAGAATAGAAGGTACAAAAACATTGCAGATTTATTACTAACAGTATGTAGATAAATCATTTAATGAGCACCAAGCAAAATAGTGCTTGTCTGGAAATTCCACTGCACATCTATACTTTTGTCTGTTCTTCATGTCACTATTCTTTTGCCTATAAACCATTTATTTGCCATATTCAGCATCTATTAACCAATGTTTCTTTACCACTTTTAACTCTCTATACTTAGATAAAAGTACATTATCTCAAGAAATAGTCTTTTTTTGATGAAAAGAAAGTGGACAAATGTGTATAGAAACATATATACACATCCATGCAAAAAGAATGTAAGACCTCTTTTGAAGAAAAACTGTATAAACAATAACATTTAAGATAAATTATACAATGACAATGAAAGACTTTTGAATACATTTGAATGCTTTAGAGTCAAAATGAAATTTAGCTTCTGGATCTCTACACTGCATAAATTTACACATTATCTCCCAGAAAGTTGAGAACCACATATTCGAAAAAGGATGTAGGATATTAGAAGAGAAGTACTTTCTCATTCTGAGTCAATGTATACTGAATAGAACCATATCCTTGTGAATCACCTGTATTCGCATTACTTGAATGAAATTTACATAGTTAAAATACTTTGGTATATGTACCATGCCCAGGATTACATAAAAATAATTAAAAGCATTAGTGAGTACACATTTTCTATTCCATTTTCGATGTATCTGCCCATTGCAGCTGCTTCTCTCTAGCCCTGATCCAACCACAATCTACATCCTTTTACTCGCCACTTCACTTAATAAGCTCCAGCTGCACTGACCATTCTCCAGCGTTCTGCAGTGCTCTAAATCTTCCTCCCATTAATCAACAAAATGAGCAGAGAGCCAGTGTTCCCTAGCTACTTTCAAAGGAAGAGAAAAATTGGACTGAAAGGGACTGGCAGGAATGTGTATAGACAGAAGTGGTCCAATCAAGTGGGACCCCTTCCTACACAGACGTAAGGCTCACTCCAGCCAGCACACTCTATTGAATTTATCTATTCAATTTACAGAAAACTTCACATAATTTTGGTAGCTATTTATTTATTGATTCCATGAAAATATTCCCTTTGCTGTGTTTAAAACAAATCACCATTAACCAAATCACCCATGGTGTGCAGTCCCGGTGGTTAGAATTCCTCATCATCCGAAAGTTATGATGTGACTTGGGGGTATTTATACTTTCTCTCTCCTGTGGTTCACATAACATTCAAAAACGTACACTTACAGAGGAAAAGGGAAAACATGAGGCCATTGAAAACTTTAAATGCACAGATGACTCGTAGAAGTCTAAATTAGTCAATCGGATTATTGTCTTTCTGCCCAGATTTAAACTCCCTGTAAATAGAAATTACACTTGATTTAATCTTTCAGGGTCTCATTTCTCTGAATTTTTGCTGCCTGAGCATCTCCTCCATCAGCTACATTCTGCTCACTCTGGCTCATAATAACCCTTTCAGTTAATAGTCTCAGGCATCTCAGCAATTTATCCATGGAGGGAACAGATCTCTTCTCCCACAGGTCAGGGAAAGGAGAACTGAAAGGGTCTTTGAAATGGAAATGAGGGAGGGAAAAGTTGAAGGGATGGAAATGAAAACTGAAGGTAGTGCTTCACAATTTTCTCTCTTGAAGTATCGCTAATAACAGAGATGTACCCTCCTGTGAGTCTGGGGGCACAGCCTGCAGTAATCCATCACAAACATAGATTTTCTTTGAACTCTCAAGTTTAATCATTAAAAGTAAGGGAATTTGTATTCTAATATAGAACATAGCTGTTTATGTTAGCATAAAAGTAATGCTTTAAATACATTAATTGTGCACACATTAACATCAATATCCCCCCCCTCAATGAAATCTTGGATCAAAATTAAGTACCAAGAAGGCACACCATGTTTACTCTGAGATTCTTGTCACCTCCTAACACCCCATAGAATACATTAACTATTAGTCCAAGAGGTGACCTTAGACTTAGCCTGACTAAATCAAGGAGACTGGAGCACTATTCATGTTTCTGAAACATCCTTAAGTGCAAACATATTTTTAAAAATATAAGTAACACAATATCAGATGGCCTGAATTTTGAAATAATAGGAATAATATGATTAAGAGATATATTTCATTTTTTCCTTATTCGTATTGTTAGGTAGACAGTGAGGGACTCCAGCTCTCCTGGGGACAAAGGCAGGTACCATAGCAATTGCCACATCTGGGGAGGAGGGAACATCCTACCAATCCGCCAATCAGAACTTTGTGTGCCAACTGCAAA
This sequence comes from Indri indri, assembly GCA_004363605.1. Taxonomy (NCBI): domain Eukaryota; kingdom Metazoa; phylum Chordata; class Mammalia; order Primates; family Indriidae; genus Indri; species Indri indri. The sequence goes on from RJWJ010012097.1 coordinate 7,056, forward strand.
AGAATGCCAAGGATTCCCTAGCCTGGGCCAAGCAGCATAGGTACAATAGGGTGTGGAAGGTGACCTAAAACAACCTAAGGTTAATTATCATGTCTTTAGCTTAAATCCACACTGCAGCTCACCTCCACAAATGGGCTTTCAGAGAGGCTCGTGGGAAATCTGCATGCGTAGTAAAACTCAGGGTACGTAATTTCCAACTGTCCATCAAAGTATTTCAGTGGTGACATTTGAACTACGAGGAAGGCCCAGGCTAAACACCATGAAACAAGACCCCAGCCCATAACAAAGGACCTTTTTGTTACCACAGGGGGTCCGTTCATTCTGTGTGTTGAAGGTATCTTGCTCTGTGAACCTATATCTTGCTATTGCTCTGTAAACCTATCTTGTCCTTCCTTAATAAACTTACTTTCACGCTTGCCTTGTTTTTCATGTGTCTCTTCATTCTTCATCCAGGAGCACACCAAGAACCAAGAATAGACTATGACCTGACATTATGTATATAGTTTAAGGAATGATTCAATTTATCTACCTTCCCTAAGATGTGATCATTTTTCTAAACTCATTCATTAACTTGTTCACCTTTAACGTGGCATCTTTATTTTATACAAAATATCCATATTTCATTTGGCCTATTTTTGGAATTTCTATTCTGTCCCATTGTTTTTTGCCTATTCATGTAATAATATTGTTTTTAATTATGGGGCTATATTGTACATTAGCTTCTCTGGTCCCCACTAATTTATCTTGTTTTTCAGTATTTTCATGGTAATCCTTGCCTGTTGGGTTTTCCAAATGAATTCACAATCATATTGACCAGCTTATAAAAATACATGTTGGTGTTTTATTTGGAATAATTTAATTATAATACAACCTAGGAAAAACTGGTCTCTTTATAGTATTTTCTTTTTCTACTCATTAAGTGTAGTGTGGCTTTCCATTTGATGAACTCTTTCTCTGAGTACTTCAGGATTGTTTTATATTTTTTTCTTATGTGTTCTGAACATTTTCTGGTAAGTTATCCATATGTGTTTATTTTCCTTTCTATCATAAACAAAACTTTGTCTTCCATTGTATCTTCTAAGTGATTTTATTGTATATGCAATGGCTATTGATTTGTATGCTAATTTTATTACCTTCTACTTTACTGAATTTTCTTATTGTAAATAGGATTAGCTTTTTCCTTGGTTCTTTTGAAATTTCTTGCTATCTAATTACAATGTCTGTAAATAGAGTTGTTTTTATTTTTAACTTTTTGCCTTCTTTTCAGATTATTACACCTCTAAGTATCTGTTCTAGATATCTTGGCAAATTATTCCAACACAATGTCAAAAAGTCATGGAAATAGTGAGCTTCCTTTTCTTCTCCCTGAATTGGTGGAAAATTATTTAATGTTTCTCCTTTAAGTAAGATTCTGCCTTTTCAGTAGAGGTGTTTCATATGTTAAGGGGTAGTTTTCTTGTTAAATAACTATCCAGCAACTTCTATTTTCCTAACTGTCCTTTACTGGAGTGAGTGTTGAATTCTGCCAAATACCTTTTTTCTGGATATATAGAGATGATTGAATAATTTTGGGCATCTACTAAAATAAAGGCTTTTATTAATTGATATCTTCATATTACAATACCTTTGTATTGTGCCATTAACTTCACTTGGTCATAATGTATAATTTTTAATTTGCTATTGGATTCTGTTTACTCATATTTAACATTTAACAATTTATTTGATGTATGATTCTGATTTTGTTTATTATATCATTTGTTTTGATTTCTTTCAATTTACTTTGCATTTTTAATTAAAGTTTTTGAATTGAGCATTTACCTCATTTATTTTCATTTTATTCATATAGGTGTTTTAAAACTATACATTTTCTTCTCATAGTGGTTAGCTTTTATCCCACAATTCTCATATATTTTATTTTTGTTATCACTATTTTTAAAAAACTTTGAAATTTAATCTTTATAAATTTTCTTTGACCCAAATGTTAACACATACTTTTATTTTTAAACTGCAAAGATCATTTTAATTTTGTTATTAATTTTTAGTTTTATGCTTTAAACGTAAAGAATGATGTTTTTGTTACTTTTATTATTGAGAATTCATTGTGGTGTAGCATGTAGCCTAAAATGCAGTCAATTTTCATGCATAGCCCAAGTTCTTTTAAAAGAAGATGCATCTTCTAACATCAAAATTCAGAGCTTGATTTGTTACATACTTGGGCTGTGTTTGATTACAAGAAATGTGTTAAAGTCAGCTATGGTTAATATGTATATTTCTCTTCCAATCCTTCTTAATAAATTTCACGATATTTGGCTGCTCATACCAAAAAAATCCTGGAATCACCTTCAACACATCTTTTTTCCTCATCCCCTCTGTATGTGAAGCATATAATTGGATGGATTCCAAAATATTTCTCAAATCCACATACATATCTTAATTTTCACATCATTACTCCAGTTTATGCAACCATCATATCCTGTTCAAAAGACCTGTCTCTCAACTGACACTAATGGCTCTTCCCCCATTATGTTCAAAGCTGGCACATGATATCACACATTGCCTACCTAAAAATTATTAATGTTAGTCTGTTTTGCTTAAGACACAATTAAAATTTCTTCACAGGTTACACAAGAACCTACCTATTTACCATCATCATCTTGCAGTTCTTTCCACTTCTCTCAGTAGACAGCAGTCTAAGCTAGACTTTTTCCATTTTCTCCAACTAGTTAAGGACATTCAACCTCTAGGTCTTTGCATGAACTAGGGTCTCTTTAACTGAAATATTCTACCCATCACTCTTCTCTTAATTAAAGCAACTGCTTACTTTGTGCTTCAGCTTAAACATCACTTAGGCAAAGAAGTCTTTCCTGTCACTTCTCTCTCTTTCTTCTCCAATTTTAAGTAAAATCCTGAACTTTTCTTTCATTACAATGATCTAAATCTGCAATTATACTTTGTTTTGTGAGTATTCACTTCATGTCTTACTACCCACTATACTGTAAATTCCATGAAGGCAGGAATTGTGTCTGACTGTATTTTATCACATTGTGTGTCCATAATCTAGTATTGTGCTTATAAACACTCAACGATAATTGTAGAATAAACATATGCAACTATTTTCAATAACTTCACAACAATATAAATATTTTAAGCATAATGCTCATGGTCTTCTAATGAGAGGTGCATTGTAGTATATTAAGCAATTTAAAAATGGGCTGAATTTGCTTAGTAGGCTCTTTAGGTTGGACATCTGGCAATAAAGTAGGAAAAGATGTATAATCAATCCCAGATGTGAAAAATATCACTAAGACAATAAAACCTTAGCAAAATTATTTGTATTAATATATTAAATCAGAAGGCAGATAACTACTGATTTGGCTTTAATTTATGGCCAATATGGCTCTGCTGAGTTTTTATGATATTTAATATAGCTACATGAAAAAAATGCCTAAAATTTTTTAGGAATGAGATTCAAATTTTGGCCTGTTGCACGTATCTAACACAGTCCTTGTCAGCTAAACTCTAATTAGAAGTGACAAACAAGTGTAATAAAATATCCAAAGATAGTAATTTATAGTAAAAACACTTCTATACAGGTTCCCCCGACTCTGTGAAATCAACTACACATTACCCCAGAGATCTGAAAATAGTAAAATCACGTATTATTCCTAAAAGATCTATCAAACTACTCTTCTCTCATATTCTTTCATAAAATATCTGAAGACGCTGATTCCTACGACTATCAGATAATTACTTAGCTTCATTGTGGCCTCACCTTGAACAGTCAAGGTGTCTGCTATGGTTTGAATGTGTGCCCCAGAGTTCATGTGTTAGAAATGTGATTACCAATGCAGAGGTGTTGAATGGTGGGACCTCTGAAAAGTGTTTAGGTCATCAGGGTTCTGCCCTTATGAATGGATTAATGCCATTACCATGGGGGTGCGTTCTTCATAGTGTGAATGGGTTTCTTATCAAAGACCAAATCAGCCCCCTTTTGCTTTTTCTCTTGACCTCTCTTTGCCCTTCTTCCATGGAATGATGCAGCAAGAAGGCCCTGCTCAGATGCTGGCTTCTTGATCTTGGACTTCCAAGCTCCAGAATCATGAGTCAATAAATTTCTGTTCTGTTTATTATAAATTACCAAGTATTCTGATATAGCAGCACAAAATGGACTAACAGAGTCCCCATAAGCTTTGATTAATAACATTAAAGTCAGCCATAAAAATTACATGTCCAAGACCAAAATGAAATGAAGCAGTTCCAAAGGAAGACAGAAATATGTTTTTCCTCATTAGTGTTTTCTTAATGTATTTGTATTTGAGTGTCTGATTGGTTTCTTCCTGGCATCTATCTTGTACTCCTTTAGTAGGTACAATAAGCTTAGTTAGGCTTAGTGATGTAACTATGAAAACGAATTTCTAATTTGTCTGTTACTATTTATGTGGCATATGCAGATGGGAAAACAGAAAAGAGAAAGGGCATGGAAAACTGTTAAAATGAAATATTTTTATAATACTATTAACAGGCAAAAAACTTTAAGGTTTCAGAGTTGAAAAATTATTGTGAGCAAAGGCGTAAAAACTCAAAGATGCTACAGCTATTCATGAACTTTTCCAATTTTGCATTCAATTAAAGATGGCTATCAGCTTCAATATTATTTTTATATTACTTTAGAAAGTTTTTCTTGAATATGAATACATGCATCAGTGTTAAAGGAAGATAAATCACGGAAGAAAATTAGAGAGAAAATTGTTTATGGAAAACTCAAATGGCAATGATATAATCCTAAAAACAAATATTTTTAAAATATGTGTGTGTGTGTGTGTGTGTGTGTGTGTGTGTGTGTGTACGCACGTGCACGTGCCTATATATTGCTGTAAGGCTTTTGGGGCTTCTGGAGCGAGCAAGAATGGGTTTCAATCCTGTGTGGCCCCTTGGTAGGTATGTTACCTTGGACATGTAACATCTCCCTGAGCTTCTGTTTTCTTATAAATAAAATGTCAGTTTGGACTATGTTACTATTTTTCTGTGAGAACTGGATGATATAATCAACATGAAAATATATTATATGTTGTAAATGTGATACAAATGTATAACACTTCATAAAATTTTTCTGATCCCTCTGTTTCTTTCCCAACCACTCAATTTAATGCCATTTCTCCTTCTCTAAACACTCAGAATACATTAGTTCCATCTTTTTAGGATTTTTTCCCTCTTAAGAGAAATGCATTGGTTTAATGTGGAGGAGAAAAATTGTTTCAAAGGGACTTTATTATATAAAGGAGAAAGATTATGCTCTCTTTCATTCATAAAACAATGATTAAAGGGTAATATTCCTAACATTTGCACTGTGGGTAAGTGGAAATAACAAGAAAAAAAAAGGGAGCTGTAAAATAAGAGTGATTGTAAGAAAAAGATAAGAAAAGGAAGACACTTAAAGCCATTTTCTTCCTGCTTTTACCTTCTAATCTCAATGAAAACTTCAGTACTACACACTGTATCTCCAAATATACCAAGAATTAGGGTTGAGGTAAGAAAAAAAAAATGGCTTCCATCATGTTGAAGGCGCCACCAAATGATTTTACACAAAGTTTATTTCATTTAAATCTCTCAATAACACTTCTATTTTGCTATTACTTCCATGTCAAAGGGGACAATTTAGAATTCACAAAGGAAAGGAGAAGATAAGCAAGAGATGAAGGAAAGATGATAAGAAGAATCATGAATATCAATCAGAAACAAGTCAATGAAAAACTAAAATATTTAAATTATAATTATTTTTCTCATTCTCAAGTAATCACCTTATTTTGTTAATAAGTGAACTCAAGCTTTATTACAATGCAACTGCTAGTAAAATAAATATATCCTCTGCAAATTAACATAAACTATGTAAGCAACTAAACTAATTGGTTTGTTTCTCTCTCGGATGTCACTAATGGAATTAAAGTCACTTTTACTTCTTCTTTAAAACTTCATTTAAACACATTTTCCAGCATTATCTTAATATTACAGCATTAACTTGAGTTGAGTTATGGCAATTTAGGGAACATTCTTAAATGTTCTATAGAAGATAGCCACCTCTAAAATTCCATAACAATGAATTATTGCAAGGAGCTACTAACTTATCACACACTAAATTAGATGCATATAAAATCCTACTACTTTCTAGCTTATTTTCCTTTAGGAAATAGGCACTAGTAAATACTTCTTAAGAAAAGAAAACATTAAGTTGCATGCATAAATAAACACTAGTTCAGTTGAAATCAAATGTTATTATAACATTAAATTCATTCTTCAGGTTTGAATAACTTATAACTGTGAATCTCATTTAATTGTGAAGTGACTTTATTTTTTCTGTACTTCCTGGAAGAGGGACATGGGTGGGGGGTGGTGCGGTGGGGAAGGAAACATATCTGTATGGATCTACAGAAAATAGGAAAGGAGCAACTTTTCTTCTATCCCTGGATGAAAAATCAACACAAGGCCTATACTAAGAATTAATCCACATCCATATGTACTAAATCAATTTTGTTTTTATTTTCATCATGTCCGTAGTCCCAAAGGGAAAGTAAAATGAAAGTTAAAAGACTTATGATTACTTTCTTCCACAATTCTTTTATCTTAAATCTTGGTGTAGTCTAAGTTCTGTTTTAATGTGGAAAGATACTCTGTTAGATACTGTCTCTGTATAAGATACAGTGGTGGACATAGGCCCTGACAATTAAAAACTAGCAATGCAGGGGAGGATATAACTAGATAAAAATTACACATGTTTGTTCCAATCTACTAGATGAAAGTATAGAATTTAGAATTAATGAGTTAATGATTTTGCAAGTGGTCACATCTAATTTGGAAAAATTAATAAGATAGACTATAGAATAAAATTTTCAGAATTGAGCAGTCTTTATAAAGATCTTTTTCACCTCCCCTTTCCAGTCTTAAAGTTGTGGGTGCTAGTAAAGACAGATAGAATTGCTATGTTGGGAGGTGGGAATTTATTTTAATTTTTAGATTAAAAATTAAAAATTGGCAAACTCTTTTTAATTTCAATAGATTTAGGGGGTAAAAGTATTTTTTTGTTATACAGAGGAATTATATAATGCTGAAGTCAGGGCTTTTAGTGTACCTGTCATCAGAATAGTGTACATTGTACCTGACAGGTAGATTTTTATTCTCCCCCCCCCCCACCTTTTTTAGTTTTCAATGTCCATTACACCACTTTATGATCGCATATACTCCTTACTTAGTTCCCATTTATAAGTGGTGTTTTTTTTCCATCCCTGAGATACTTCACTTAGGATAATGGTCCCCAGTTCTATCCAAGTTGCTGCAAAAGACATTATTTCATTCTTTTTGTGGCTAATACTCCATGGTATATATATGTCACCAAATTGGCAAACTCTTTATGAAACCCTTCCTCCAGTCCCAAGACAATACTTACTTCTCATAGTATGCTGCATGCCTTAGAGACAATATAATTTCCTGCTTTACTTAACAAAGGACTCTTCCTAATTTATGTTGCCATATGTCCCTAGAGGCCACAGACACAGAAAAAATTGGATCCCAACATTTATAACATCAAGTACTATGAAGTTTCAAATATATGTTGCTATTAAAAAATAGATGCAAGAATATAAATATATCCTTATAATGCTATGTATGTATACTACTAGAGACACAATTTGAATATTAATGTTCTGGTACTTACATATTTTATATAAATAGATACAAAGTATCAAGCAATATTAGCATGAATGCTATCAAGCATGTGTACACATATTTAAATTTTAGTAAAACAGAGTTCACAGATATCACCTTTAATCCTTTGAAAATGCAAGACTCTTGAATTACGCTTCTACATTACAGCTTTCTTTACTTCTTTACCCATCCCTGAACACCTAGTACAATGGATTGGCCCTTCTTTTGTGGCTCTACTGTAATCATATTCCTTCTATTACAACATTTTAAATAAGTCATTGAACCATTTTTTTCAAATGTTTCACAACCAGATGCCTTCCTAAATAAAAGGAACCATGTCTTTTTGTCTTTGTACCCCCAGAGATTAGCCTGCTACCTGCTCCATAGTAGAACCTCAGTAAATATTTGTTAATTTTGTTTGATCAACAATATGAGAATAGAAAAATTCTACGAAGTGAATTTCTAGTTTGAACAAGAACTGTGTCAGCAGCCCTTTCTCAATTCCTAAGCTATCACTCACCCTGAGTACTCTGAATATTTACTGACTCTGAATTACCAAGTATCCTTATTGATGTAATATAGATACTGCAGACTTTTGTGATGGTTTGTTATTCCAAGCTCTCTCATTTTTGTATTGGTATTCAAAGGAGTGGGATCCTGTAGCTTTGTTTGGAAAGCAAGAACTCACTTCTGGTTTGCCTCATTTTCCTGTTAAAATTGCTTTTACATAATCATCTCAAAAAGTTCTGCCTTAAACCAATGACAATCGTTTAGTGTTATCCTCATGGCTCTGGGGTAGGTAGGCTGCTTTCACTCAAAGTCTCTCATAACTTAGTAGTCTGGTGATGGTGTGGCTGGAGTCATTTAAAAAACTTCCTTATACATCCATGTAGCAGCTGGTAGTGGGCTGTCAGCTAGGAGGTCAGTTGGGATTGTCAGTCAAAACTCTTACAAGTGGCCTGGGCTTCCTCACACATGTCTGCTGAATTCCTATAGTGAGCATTCCAAAAGAACCAGAGCAAAAGAGTGTAGCCTTTTATTACCAAGCCTTGGAAGCCACACAGAGTCTTGCCCATTATAATCAAAGACCACTAGGATTCAAGAGGTTGGAACATGAACATCCTATTTCTTAATGGAAAAAGAATAACTGTCTCATTGTAAAAATAGAATGTGAGATGGTAGACCTTATTGTGGCTACTTTAGAAAATACTATATTTCCCACAAATGGCAGATATCTCTCCCAAATTGGGCCATATGTGTCTTTCTGATAAGTTGAAATTAACACTTGGGCCTTAGATCTTAATTAGGATTTCTTAAATTGAGAGCAAATGAAATATTACCTGGAGCTACTATGTGCCCAAGAAGCATAAAAAGCCAATTTGAGGAGCAAGAAAAAATGAATCAAATGCCCAGAAAAGAAATGACAAGTGTCCCTGTGAGTCTCTGCAAATGGAAAGATTAACCGCATTTCTAAGTAATTTATTTTTTGGTTCTAGTTGCTCATTAGTTTGAATTGTTCCTTCTATTTTGAGTTTGGGATATAGCTGTGTCCTTCCCTAAATTCACGTCCCTCCCTTTTCTTTTTAAAAGAGATTTTTTACTCATCACTAATGCAACTCTTGTTAAGGCACTTTGGTGTATTTAAATAATGCTTCAAAAGCATTCATAAGAAAATTCCTACGTTGTTTTCGAGTTTTCAATGTCGTGGGATTTGTGCTTTTACCAACATAGAGAAAGAAAGAACATTTCTTACCACTTACTATGAACATAAAGCTTTCTACCCTCATAATTCATTTGATTCAATGACCACTACACCTTAACCCTAGAGTACATTAGGGACAAGATGTCCCAGAAGTTAAAGCGATACAGAGTAAGAATTTGAGAGTTGAGTGTTGCCACTCAGGCATTTTCATTTAATATAAATATTATGCCTGCTTCCATAGATATTTATTTTTTAATTTATGGACATGTTCATATTTCATCTCCTGGAGAAAAATACGAGTATATGCTATCTTAATCATCAGTGAATACCGATCACCAACAGTGTAGAGTGTCCAGTGTTAGGGCCTGAAAATACCACAGAGATATAAGACACAGCACTGCAATCCAAAGATTCCATGGTTAGGAAAAAAAGCTAATTTCTCTCTATATAAATACACATAAATATATAATTACAAAGAGAACATGTGGTAAATATCAAATTAATGGCTTAGACACATAATGTTTACAGAAGTTTAGAAGATGACTCAGAATTTATAACAATTCAAACAAGTTTCATGAGTGAGGAGACTCAAGTTGTGCTTTAGATGAAAGGCAGTACTTAGTAGGGAGAAAGTCAAATAATTTTCCAACAGTCAAGAGACAAACGATATGGGAAAATGTGGCAGCATACATACATCCTGCATAGTGCTTCGGTAGAATTTATTGCAACTCTGCTCCAGCCCCCATTATTGCTAGTCTTTGGTATGGCTTAGATTCTGATTTAGCATAGCACTTCATGCATCCTTTACCACAGTGGTCCCCAAACGTTTGGCACCAGGTACTGTGTTCAAGAAGGCAAATTTTTCCACGGCGCAGGGTGAGGGGAAGGGGTATGGTTTCTGGATGATTCAAGTGCATTACATTTATTGCACACTTTGTTTCTAGTATTATTTCACTGTAATATAATAAAATAATTATACAACTCACCATAGGTTGGGGACCCCTGCTTTACGAAGACTGCGGAGTTGGCATACAAGTTAATATCTTCTTGTCTTCCTTGGGAGGAAAAAAAAAAAAAAAAAACAGGAGATAAAGCAAGAGCAGGCAAGTTATTCTGAAATCTATAAATTCCAGGCTAAAACTTAATATGATGTGCAATAAAATTATTACAGATTTTGTGGAATAATGGAAAAAAATTAAAGCATGAAGTGCTCTCAGAAAGTCATTGCTCATATCTTGTTTCGAGTTAAAGCGTCTTTAAAATAGAATGTTGCCCGTAGGAATATAAGGTAATGGATTTGAAAGCATTTAACAGTAAATTGGCAACTTTGTTTAAATGTATAAGTAATTGAAATATATTGAAAACTGATTTTATCAGAAGACATGTTTGCGAAGATGATGTTGTAAAGCAGGTTCACAGTGTTTCCTTCCCTCAATATTTAATTTCATGAAATAACTAAAATTAACCAAAATAATAGCAATGACAATAATAATAGGAACAGGAAACACTTACAAACTAAGAAATGTTTATAAACTTGTACCTAAAATTTTGTAAACATCTTGCCAAGGAAATAAGCAGAAAATTCTAGTGTATATTGGTATGATAGAAAAACTCTGAAACACACTCTGGTTCCAAATAATCAGTAACTGGGGAATAAGGTAAGTCAATAAAACCATCGAACTTCTCCCTGTCACCACAGACACTAAAAGGTAAGTCAAGGGATTTTTTTTTTTTTTTTGAGAATCTTCTGCATACCTGCATTGTACCTCATTAAGGATAGAAGGATAGAAAGGACCAACGTGTTTTTCATCTTTTAGAGAATAGCACTGAAGTGAAGAATGAGTAAATTCCATCAGATTAGCAAAGTTAGTCCTAGTACATGATATTTCAAGAACCTCAGGGACACTGCGGAGTCCAGATTCTACAGAACACCGATATTCTTCATAAGTAAATCTATCTACTTATGTCATTCAATCCCCAGTTTTCGCACTCAAGTTGCAGTTAGAGAACACAAAAATAATATCCAGTTGTTAAAGCAGAGTTCTGGCAGCACAAATGTAGATGTTAGTAGTTTCAAAGAAGATGGAAAAGATTTTAAGAATAACTCACTCAAATCCATTATTCTAAATAAAGATTATGATAGAAAATGGAATCCATAAATAAATATCAAGTTCTACACAAGATTTCTAACATTGCCTGTTCCCTCCCTTGCATGAACAAGATAAAAATAAATGCTTTGATGTTGCAGACATTGTTAATATTTACCTATGATATTTATCCCATTCTGTTTCTCCCAAAGAAAAGCTCAATTTCACTTAGCACTGCCACGTGCCCAGGCCTAGAAGGTGAATCTTGATTGCTTTAAATTATTTGCCAAAACCCTTATTTTCAGCTTACCTTGCAGCCAGGAGTGACCATAGGACCGAATTTTGACCTATGAGCTATAAGGTGCTTCCAGGAAAGAGTTTCTTACCCATGGCTAAAAGAGTAGCCCTTTGCCCATCTGATCCCTTTTCTTTAATCAATAAGCTTTTCTTGGGTATATGATACCTTTAGTTCTTCAATATATCTTTCAACTATGAGGAAAAATTCCAGTCGGTACACAGAAAGCGAATTCACAAGGAAACTAGCAAACATAATACAGCCAAAGCAGATATAAAGAAAAGAAGAATATTAGGGAGATGAAGGGAAAGAGGAATAGAGTCAGGGAAGGAAGGAGTAAGAGAAGAAAAAAAGACTGAATACAAAAGAAAAAGGAACCTAGATGGAAAGAAAATATGACTCCAAGAAAAGAAATACATATCTCCAGGAGAATTTAGCTCTGCAGAAAAAGAATGTGAATAAAATTATAAGATAAATAAAATAAGTATGCATGAAGAATAGAAATTCAATATACATAATTTCTCAATTTCTACAAGCTTGTATTGCTGAAACAATTGCCATATATTGGGCCCAACATAGTCTAGGGATTAAAATGAAAATGAGAACAGAGAAGAGATGGGTTATATCCAAAAGGTATTTGTTCATTTGTAGTATCTAAAATCTTGCAAATAGAATTTGAGTGTGCTGAACCAAGAAGGACTGAATTTAATTTTGCATAAGGCAGAATATACTGATACAATATATTAGATGCCCTAACAAGATGTTCTGTATGCAACATTCTAGCTCTGGTAGACAACTGCAGTTTTACTTACTGGCTTAGCTGAGCAAACCTATTAATAGATATAACTCTTTACTATAGATATTGTAGGACAGAAATCTGTTCATAAAATGTAGAAAACGCTATTTAAAAACCTTGGTAGATGGAAATGTTAGGATTTATCATGTGCTTAACCTCTTCCTAAAAATGACTGATAGAGAGAGAGAGGGACAGAGAGAGAGAGAGAGAGAGAAAGAGAGAGACTTAGAAGGCCTGTTTTTCATTACAACTGGAAGGAGCAATTTGTGTGCTGAAATTTTAAATAGACGCACACTATTTTACTATATAGCACATGCTACTGGGAAGATTTGTAATTTATATGGGCTCCCTGTTCCTAATTGGCTTGGAAGGGGTTCAGGATTACCAAGCATAGGTGGCTGCAGTTTTTCACCAGAAGCAAAGTGGAAATGGTGCTCATCATAATTAGTAAAAGAACGTGATCTGCAAGATTGCTTTACCACATAGAAAATTCAGGTTTTAGTTCATTAGTTATTTCAGAAGAAAAAAAAATATCAATAGGAAAACTAATAAGAAATGTATGGTTAACATAGTGTACGCATTACTTAGGTCATTATGCTAGAAAGTTTAGTACCTCATTATCTATTATACCTCCAACAACCTGACTGAAGGTGAGGCTTTGCATCCAGAGAAAGGGGTCCTGCATATCACATGTGCGTAATTTGAATCTTTCTTCTAGCCTTTGCTAATGGTACCTGTATACCAAGTATTCCGGTTCTGGAGAAAGAGTAAAACCCATACCTACGGAGAACTATTGATTACTTGATCCAATTTTAAAGTTACATCCAAAGAACATGGAATACTAGTCCAAACAAATAGTCTAGGAGGGAGAAATGATAAAATTCTCAAATCCACCTAACAATAGTCCCATCTGGAACTCAAAAACATTTATTTTTATGAACCCATTTTCTGCATAAATACTCTCTGAATGACGCTTTATTTTTTAAAATTTGTATTTAACTATAATATAAAGGAAACAATAAAGATCATAAGTGCATAAATTAATGAGTTTTAACAAGCAGCACATCTTTTAAGAAAACACTGTGTTAACAGAACTTTGAGATCTCCCTTTGTGCTTCCCCCCAGTTATTTCTCCCTCCCTAAGTGTTTTTCTCACTTATAATAACAGAATTAATTTTGCCTGTTTTTATAACTTTCTATAAATGTAACTCTATAACATATACTTTTTTGGGGTCTGCCTTCTTTCACTGTATATTACGCTTGTGAGTTTCAGCAACATTGTATGTATTTCAAATTATTCACTCTCAGCACAGTATTTTCTTGAATGAATATACTACTTATACATTCTATAGTAGGTAGGTAGTTTCCAGATTGGGACTGCTATTAATAGTGCTACAATGAACATTCTTGTGCTACTTTTTAGTGACATTTTTAGGTATGCATATCTAAGAGTAGAATTGTGGGATCATAAGGTATAAGTACGTTTAGAGTTAGTAGATATTGCCAAAACCATTGTACAAATTGGTTATATTAAACTCCCGCAAGACATGTATGAAAATTCTGACTTTTCCGTATGTTCAACTGTTATGTTCATAGTAGGACTTTTCAGTTCAGTAATTCTTGTGGGGTTGTGTGGATATAGCATCTTCATTTTAATTTGCATTTCCCTGGTGATTAATGAAGTTGAGGACCTTCTCATATATTTATCACTAATTTGGTAAACTCTATCATAAATGTCTTTTAAAATCTTTTACCAATTTTTAAAATTAAGTTTTCTTTTTCATGCATTTTATGATTGAACATAAGACCATCCCCTATTATAAAAATGCTCTTACTAATTCAGTGGACAGGCTAACCTGATCCTTGGATACTTGTCCACCTCCTCCACCAGTTCAGGGCTTACTCAATCATCTCATGAGCAAAGTAGCCAGCTGGCAGGATATAATCCAAACATAGTTTCAAACATAGACTCTCTTTCAACAAAGTACCAATGACTTTGGTACCATCATTATTTCAAGTCTAATTTGCTACCCAAAATGACTAATGCAAGAAATATCTGTGAGGCCATCCAACACTCTCTATGTCTATACTTTTTTGGTGTTAGTCATTGCATCACAAGATCTTGCAGCTACCCTGAGCTCTATCTAGGAAACAGCAGATAGGATTCCCTCTTCAGGCTCCATCAACTGTATCTTATCATCTCTTCTCCATTTTTTTCTCTCTCTGTAGTCCTATACAATAATTTCATTTTAAAGAAGTGAGAGATTAACAGGGAGAGACGGCTTACTTTTACCTTTTATATTCTTCCTAAATTTCTCTCTTACCTAGAGATTCCTAAGACTTAGGACCTTAAAATCAAAGCCAAAAAGACATCTATATTTATTTTATTTCTGCTAAATCTCATTACTGAAGCATTGATCATGGAGCTGATATTAATAAATTCTTAATTGGGGGAAACAGATAATATAAATATCATGAAAATGATACTATTTCAAATACATTATTCCTACACAATGAATTCTGCATAATATTCTGTTTCTTAAAAGGCAAAATTAACTGAGTGAACTTGAACAAGTCATTTAACCTTTCTAAGCTTCATTTCCCTCATTTAATACATGGTCCCAAATAACAATGCCTCAGAATTTTCATGATTATTAAGAGACCAAATACGGCATCTGGCTTATGTTAAACATTATTCAATATATATTAGCTGTGTATAAGCCATGTACTGTCATTCAAATAATTTATAAGACAGCTAAGAAGGGAGAATTTTTGTATACATTCTCTGCAGTGGCCTTAAACTCCAGCAGCCATAGTCATGAAACTTAGAGTAGTACCACTGGTATGCTAAAATAATTTCAGAGAACATGTTGATAATAACTCAAGTTCTAAAAGATCTTCAAAAGTGGAGCTGTAGGAGTCAGCCAGCAAACCTAAGGAGCTAACCAAATTGACAGCATGCTCAAGGAGAAAGATCCTGGTTAACGCACACTGCCAGGAATCTTTGCTCCAACATTTCAAATCTCAGAGGAGGTGAGAGATGAGACAGCTTCTCAGGGCCTTCTATGGCTTCCTCATGTCACATGCCAGCAATAAAATCTTTCGCTTTTGTTTTTTTACAGCAAAGCTCTATAGTCTTTGTAATTCCAATGTAAGGGGAGACAAGTGCAATAATGCATGTACAGTGGCTTGAGGACCAAAACGTTTTAAATCTTGCTTAGAGATCATGAATTGTAAAATTTGAGTCCAAAGGGGGCCAGGATTTCAATGTCTCTCTTGTTCTTTATTTGCTGAAAACTAAAAAATTTTAATGCAATAGGTGTGTTCAAGTGTGTGTGTATGTGCATGCCATGCACATGTGTGATTGAGCATTTGGTTTTACATTCCTACATGACTTCCCTTAGGATAATGCCCTCCAGTTCCATCCAATTTGCTAGGAAAGACATTATGTCATCATTTTATGGCTGAGTATTATTCCACATGCATACATAACATACTTTCTTTATACACTCCTTGGTTGATGGGCACTTAGGTTGATTCCATATCTTTGCAATCATGAATTATGCTGTAATAAATGTACCGTTGCAGGTATCTTTTTGATATAATGATTTCATTTCCTTTGAGTAGATACACAGTAGTGCGATTGCTGGATTGAATGGTAGATCTTTTAGTTCTTTAAGAAAATATTTGCAGACTATACATCCAAAAAAAGACTAACATCTGTAATCTACAAGGAACTCAAATAAATCAGCAAGAAGAAAACAAATAATCCCATCATAAAGTGGGCAAATGACATGAACAGACATTTTCCAAAAGAAGATATACAAATGGTCAATAAACATATGAAAAAATGCTCAATGTCATTGATTATCAGGGAAATGCAAATTAAAACCACAATGAGATACCACCTTACACCAGTCAAAATGGCCATTATTAAAAGCAAAAAGAAAATTAGATTTTGGTGCAGATGTGGTGAAAAGGGAATGCTTATACACTATTGGTGGGAATGTAAATTAGGACAACCTCTATGGAAAACAGTATGGAGTTTTCTCAAAGCAATTTTTTTTTCTCCTAAGCAATGTATCCAGAATATTTTTTTTTCTTTTTAAAAATGTTTCATTAAAAGAAATCTTCATTTCTAGCTGGGGAAAAAAAATAAATCATGTAACATGTAGTCCTCACAACTAATCTAGTGATTTTAGATACCATGATGGTATTCATTTTACAGATTAAGAAATCAAGTCTCCATGAGTTTAAGCAATGAGTCAATCCATGAGGAAGCCAGGATTCAAACTAGGTGAACTCACTTGAGAAAACATACTCTAAATAATTTATCTATCTTGCTTTTCACTATATATTATACTATGGTATTAGTCCATGGCATGTGCAGCCTGGGCAACTTGTTAGGCAACTTCAGCATTTGCTCCTGATTGAAAAGCACTCTTCCACCCAGGAAACCCTGTGCTTGCTAATTGCTTGGGCAGCTTTTTACTTTAAGTGTCAGCATTTTTTCTCCTTGAGATGAAAAGGGAATGAGGAATTGAATGAAAAGCCCAGTTAGTCTTTTCTGCTGGAAGTGTGGTTAAACTAGATGCCATAATACTTCTTGCACAGTGCAATGAATTGGTTCTTACAAAACAGTAGTTTGGTACCTTATTTTTTAATCCTGGTCAATATTATGTAGATTATTCAATAAATGAGATACTTTAGCTTCATATATCTCAGCGTGCTAAACCTCATCCGTGTATAGCATGAGGGTACTATGTATTTTGGGGTACTTGTAAAATGCAGTTTTAATGTGCTCTTTCTTATTATTCTTGTCACATTGTTTATTTCCAGAAAGGTCTTTGAGATAAGAAATCATCTTCTTATTTTCTCTATTTGGCCCTAAAAAAACTTAAGTATTAGGCAGTGATAAGTTAAGGTTATCACTGGTTAAAAAAATATTTTCTGAATTTTTATCTTGTTACCTGCTGTTGTTTAAACTGTATTCTTCTCAGATTTGTAAAATGCAGGGTTTTAGTATTCAGGTCAGCAAACCATTTCTCTTGTATATGCATTTTGGATAAAAATATATCATAAATCAGAAGACCATATAAAGAAGGAAAGATGCTACATAAACAATTATCTGGTAGCCATCAACTAAGATTTGCCAAACTCTTCGTTAAAAAAACAAAACCCCAGATATAGAAAAAGCAAATGCATTCTTTGTGAAACCAATCACCTGAGAAAATTGCGACTAAGAAGGTCTAGATGGCTGCTTTGTCATGCATAGAGAAAAATCAAATAAGCAGAGCAGATGAAGCATCAGAAAATTCTTTGATGGCTGGGGAAGAAAGAGAAAAGTATAAAGGGAAAATGATGGCTTAATTAAATTTTTTTTCTACTCTGTTATGAAATGAACACACAATCCTTTTGTGCAATAAAATTTTCTTCGCATTTAAATTATTCTCTGGAGTTGCGTATTTGTACTTTAGGCCAAGCTCATTCTTCAGATGTTGAGAAGAAAAACATGCTCTTTAAAGAACTGTCATTCCACTCTGAGAATACATGCTGGATTGTACTTTCCTGTCCTGCACACATTGATATGATACTTAAGACCATGTATTTTTCTTCTGGTCCTTCTCCTCATGACCTGATAGTGAAATATGTACTTCAAAAAGATGTCATAAGAGTGAACAAAATTATATTAAACATATTTGAATTTTTTATCCCTCCACTCAATCCAAAAACAAGGCCTATTAATTTTGCCTCTTAAATAGTATTTTAGATATATTCACTATCTTCTATATTTACTGTTATTTTTCCTAGTCCAGGCAACTATTATCTCTTGTCTGGCCAAGAGTCTCCTTCTAAATTGTCTGCCCATTTTAACTATTCACTCCTTTAAACTATCTCCACATAATTCTTAGAATAATCTTTTTAAATGTTATGTTGAAACCTACAGTGGTTTCTCACTGTATGACAAATACGTTTCAAACTTCTTACCATGTCCCATATGTCAAGTGACCATATGCTTTTTTCTCCAAATTAGGGTACCCTGGAGATGAAAAAGGGGCACTATTTATATGTATGCCAGGAAAATAGGCCTGAACTAGTAGTAGGCTTCATGATAAATGGGATCATATGATCACTCTACCTATGAGAGACTACATGATCTGATCTATGCCTGTATCTTCAAAACTTCAACATATCCTCCTCGTCTTACCTTGCTCCAACTATAGTGGATCCCTTTTAGATCTTTCAAATAATAATTTAGTTATGCATAAACTACTCAAGGTCATTTTTGTTTCCAATTTGAAGCCATTATGCATAGTGCTGTTATAAAAATTTGCATGTTTTTATGAACATACATATGCATTTTTGCAGGTAATTCTAAAGGTAGAATTTCAGGGTTCTGCCTCATGTGTATGCTCAGTTTTAGTAGATCCATTGAGGTTGTACCAATTTAAACTCCTATAGGCAATCCAAGAGTGCAAATTGCTTCACATCTTTGACAATACTTGGTGTCCTCCTCCTTTCTAGAGATGGTAGAGTGGTATCATATGATGATTTGCTTTGCAGTTTCCTGATAACTAGTGAGTTGACACATTCAAATAATTACTAATATTAATATCATATTGGATATTATATGAAATGTCTGTATATTTTTTCTAGTAATTTTTAATATTTTATGACATTATTGATAAACTATAAATAGGAGTTTTTACAAATTACTTGATTTACTGTGTTACTTGCTGATTCAATCTATTCATGCATATATGAGATGCAAAAAAAAAAAAAGAAAACAAACAACAACAAAACAAAAAACAGAACTTTGTCTGGCTGTTTCCTAAATCTTGGGGTTTCTGGACAGTCTACCTTCTTTTCTCTACCTTCCAGAGTCATTTCGCATATTATATCTAGGGATGTTATTGTAGGAAAAATAGAGTGAAATGGTCCTGTTCTGTTGTTTTATGTGTAGGGTTCATGCACATTTTGTTAGATTTATTGTAAAGTAAAGGCTATCTTCAGTTCTTAGCACTCTATTTCTGGTTGATTCAGCAGCTTACATGATCATAAATTAATTATTTCTATGTTTTATCCAGATATTAGCTATTTTTGACAGGAGCTCTGGTTTACCATTCCTCTTTGATGTAGAAGTCAAAATAATATATATTTGATACTGATGAAATATCATGTCCTCTAAAATACAATAAAAAAGAACAAACCAATCAATAAACAAAAAGACAATAAAACAAACCAAAATCCTAAATGTCGTAGTAAGACGTCCTAAAATGAACACTGCCAAGAGAAACATCTAAGTAAATGATAAATAACAGTAAAACATTTTATGGAGTCATAATCGATCTATAATTATTTTTTCCCCGCAATACAACTCTGCCAAAGCAATGTATACATAAAGTATACAAGCATTCATAATTCTTAAGAGTATAAATTTCCTAAACTATATTTTATAAATATGTTTATTTTCTGAGAACAAAGCAAAAGTACATTAGTACATTTCCATTTAGATAGAATTCAAGAGCATCAAGTTAATCTAACAATTTATTTTCATGATCATGTAGAAAATATTTTTAAATTGGCATGAAAATTGAAAGCTTGAAAATAGCCTCAGAAATATGCACAATTTGAAGTAAATATATTAACTTGGCACAAAAAGGATCTAGATTTATAAACCTTTCATATCTACTCAAATAAATCATTTTGAATAAGAAATGCTCTACTTTATTGAATTGTACATTATGCACTATTTCATGTTTCCTTAAATGTAAATATGTAGAGAAGGTGATTGAAAAACCATTTTGAAAGTGACCTTCATTTTGTGAAAATAACATCGTTTTTAAAACATTAGGCAGAACAATTAATCTTTCATGAGTACTAAAAATATTTTTAAACAAATAGTGGGATAAAATATTTAGCATTTGAATATGAAGATTTTATATATTCATCTGCAGTTCTCTCTGGCCTAAGTTGATTTTAAAATTCGATTCTTATTAAAGAAAAACAGTCACTTGTGTTTTGTTAAAACCTTGCTTTTTATCTAAAACATATAAATAAATGTTGGTAAATTATGAAAATTTTATTCATAAAATGCTTATGTACAAAGAGGAAAAATGATCAAATATTAGCATGATATTTGTCTTCTTCTCAGATAAGAAATAGATTCAGGGCTTTCTTTATCATTCTGTATCTTCAGTAACTATAGAGGAGGAATTCTGTTCCTTTTCCTTGGACATAGAAAGTGATGGCAGCTGATGAGGAAATATTTTTTTTTAGAGGGGAACTTTTTGAACAATGATAAAGTGAATGAAGGGTAGATGTAGCAGTGATATTTAATATAGTGGTTAAAATGAGGATGTATGAGACAGGCATGTAAAACAAATATTTTTAGCTCTTGCAATTTTTAAGTCATATAACTTTGGAGAACATTATCTATATCTGTATTTATGTCTATATAAATACATATGCATACATTCACACTTTTCAAACCTAAATTTTCACCTCTATAAAATGAGGACAAGTTCATACTATAGAGTGATTAATAAAATCATATATGTAAAGTGGCAATACAATACCTATCTCAGTAACTATTGTTATAATTATTTTATTATTAAATTTATTTGAAATATTTTGAATTTGAAATCAAAATCACAGGCAACAAAAGCAAAAATAAACATGTGGGACTATATTAAACTAAAAAGTTTCACTCAACAAAATAAAAAGACAACCTACAGATTGTGAGAAAACATTTGTCAACCATATATCTGATAAGGGGTTAATATACAAAATATATAAAGAACTCATATAGCTCAATAAAAAAACACACACTCACGATGTAAAAATGGGCAAATAACTGAATATACATTTTTTCAGAGAAGACACGAAAAGGAACCCAATATCAATAATCCTCAGGGAAAAGCAAATCAAAGATATTACCTCACACCTGTTATGATGGCTATTATCAAAAAAACAAAAGATAACAAGTATCAGCAGGATGTGTAGAATTTGGAACCCTTGTAAACTGTTAGTGGGAATGTATTCAGCAATCCTACCACTGAAGATTATATAACACACACACACACTCACATGCATACACATAATATACACACATATATATATATATCTCCAAAGGAGGTAAAATAACTAACAATAATTAATTCAAAGAGATGTCTGAACTCCCATGTTCATTGAACATGTTCATTTCAGTATTATTCACAATAGCCAAGCTATGGAAACAACTTAGGTGTCCACTGACAGATGGATGGATTAAAAAATGCAAGATATTTTCCCTAACAAACATTACATAATTGCTGAGACTACAAGATATATGTGCTCAATAAACATTTAACTATCATTATTAGCTACTGAATATAATAAAGATTATATATAATACATAAAAATACACATATATAATTTTAGCTATTATTACAAATTACTATAAAGTTGCTTATCCAACCTACCTATATCAATAATCTTAAAAGGTATACAGCAGGGTTTCTACTGCAAAATACATATAAACATAAATAAATCTTTCTGAATTTATAAATTATAGTATAATTTATATTATAAATATAAATATATAATATATATTATATATTATATTATATATATTATATACATATTACAAATATGTCATTTATATCAGAAATATGTCATCTAATGAACTACATAGATCTTTCACTCAGGATGAGAATTATATTTCAGTGAAGGTCAATAATTTCTTTTTCAGACAATGTTCAGCAATGAACAAAAGTAATACAATTATTTGGCATTGTGAAAAGTATCCAAATGTGATTTTGAGGCTAAAAATATTTTTCATTTATCCATGTGGTGACACCCACATAAACATCAACTTTTATTTTACAAGGTGTCAAATTTTACTGCCATAAATATCATTCCTATAGAATTTAAAATGACTACATATGTGTCCATACTAGTTTTATAACAACTTGATATACCGTCTGAGAAGAAGATCTGTAGATATGTATCTACTGGAAGTTTATTTGTCACTGCTGAAAATAAAAGTGAAATGATAATTTTATGTATTAATAGTTTAAATCAAGAAAAGGCTATATGACATGAAAAGATATTTATAGTAAATTCGTCCTAATGGAAAAGCAGATCGACAAAGCCAAGTGTTGGCAAAAACGTCAAAAAGTGGGCAAACATTTCAAAAGAAAACAGACTAATGGCCAAAAAACACATGAAAAAATGCTCAACATCTGTAATCATCAGGCAAATGCAAATCAAAACCGTAATGAGATATCACTTAACTCCAGTGAGAATGGCCTTTATCAAAAAGTCCCAAAACAATAAATGTTGGCATGGATGTGGAGAGATACAAACACTCTTACACTTTTGGTGGGACTGCAAACCTGTACAACCTCTGTGGAAAGTAATATGGAGATACCTCAAAGAGCTACAAGTAGAACTACCATTTGATCTAGCAATTCCATTACTGGGCATCTACCCAAAGGATAAAAAGGCATCCTATAAAAAAGACATCTGCACTAGAATGTTTATAGCAGCACAATTCACAATTGCAAAGATGTGGAAACAACCCAGGTGCCCATCAATACATGAGTGGATTAATAAAACGTGGTATATGTATACCATGGAGTTCTACTTAGCCAC
The DNA here is from genome assembly GCA_004363605.1 of Indri indri. Taxonomy (NCBI): domain Eukaryota; kingdom Metazoa; phylum Chordata; class Mammalia; order Primates; family Indriidae; genus Indri; species Indri indri. Next base: position 30,269 of record RJWJ010012097.1, read on the forward strand.
AAAAAACAATGGTGATCTAGCACCTCTTGTATTATCCTTGATAGAGCTGGAGTCCATTCTACTAAGTGAAATATTGAAAGAATGGGAAAACAAACACCCTATGTACTCAGCATCAAATTGATATTAACCGATCAACATTTATGTGCACATATAGTAGTAATATTCATCTGGTATAGGGAAGATGGATGGGGGAGGACAGGGGAGAAGGATATGGGTATATTCACACCTAATGGATACAGTGTGTACCATTTGGGGGACGGACATGGTTGAAGCTCTGACTCGGGGGGGGGGGCAAAGGCAATATATGTAACCTAAACATTTGTACCCCCGTAATATGCTGAAATAAAAAAAAACTATTTTTATGTTAATTTTTATTAATCTTAGTGATGTAATTCTCATAGAGATTTTATAGTTTCAGGAAAGAATGGCACGATGACAATATTTGGCATTGTCCTTTATGTGAATTATGTTCATATTTAACTGAATTTATTTCCATTTGAACCAACCCAAAGAATCTAAAAGAAGATGCAAAATTTCACTAAAATAGAATAGCACATGTTTTAAATGTACTTTAAAATTTAATAAATGTTTCCAGAAAGTAGGCTACATGGTATAATAGAATGCTTGATGGCAAAAAACTCAGTTTATTATTACAGTGACTCTAATTTACTGACTACATTAGTATACAAGCCTCAATTAACTCATTTATTAGAGAAAGTAAATAAGTGAAATTATTTAAAAGATCACCTGCAACTCTATTTTTTATATTATATATAATTTCTTTTTATTTTTCATTAAGTTGACAAATAAAATTGCATATATTTATGGTGTACAATGTGATGTTTTGACATATGTGTACGCTGTGTAATGTTTAAATCAAGCTAATTAATGTATCCATCATTAGCATATTTATACATTTTTGTTGGGAAAACATTTAAGATCCACTTTCCTAGTAATTTTTAGGTACACAATAAATTATTAACTATATTCACCATGCTGTATTTTATGTGATCCATAAAAGGAGAACACAAGAGTTTTCCATATTACCAAGTTTATGAAATTGTCATCCTTTAAAATTGTGCAGTGTTGCTACTTCATTTGCCATTCTCCTTATTTTTCAGTGTTTATGGTCAGAAATATTTTATAATATTTATGATCAGATTTTCTCTATTCTGCTGAAAAGGATCATGTTTGAGAAGTCAGCTTTCCTCAGTAAATGTTTGTGCAGTGAAACAACTTTAAATCAGAATAAATGCTTATAAAATGGCCAGCTAGAAAGGGAAGATTGACAGATGTGGTTCATTTTACTGAGATGCATTTTCATGATGCATCTTCTATTTATGTTTCGTATAATACTATAGTGGCAATTAAGGATTGGAGCCTGTTTATATACCTGAATATAGTTCGATTCACTCATCTCATGCCTGTCACATCTTAACTTTTGTTTAAGTGCATTTTTAACAGAATTCTAACTGCTGCATTTACTATTCTAGAGATAAGTATTTTTATGTTCCCAGGAGAAGCTGAGGCATATAATGTTAATTTGTTTGTGTGCATATAGTTCAGCTTTTCTTTAATTAAGTATATAAAACAAGTTTTGATATAATCTATACAAATGCTTATGTTTGTGGAGATTTCCCTTGAGTGCATTAAACTTAATCAGTGAACGTAAAGGAAAATTTCAGTTAATAATTTAGAGAAATTTATGTTGTATAATTACTATAACTCAATAAAAGTCACATAAATCTTTAATTTTGTGCCATTTACTCATTGGGTAAGTTGAATCATTTATTTGTATAAGAGAAAACATCCTTTTATTGGAATCTCATTTGATGTCTTGCAAAATTGAGGAAAATGGCTTATTCAGTTACAAAGTTAGCTCAGTTAATGAAAATCATAATACACTTTAACACCATTTCACACCTCATTTTCACTTTTTGATGTCTCAATTTACATCTTTTATATTGCCTGTCTCTTAACCAATTATAGTATTATTTTCTTTAATAATTTGATCATTTCAAATTTCAAGGCTTCGTAGTAAAGATGTAAGTGGTTTACACACCACAATTATACTATTAAAGTATTCTAAGTTTGTCTGTATACTTACTTTTTCCAGTGGGTTTCATACGTTCAAATATTTTTTTTTTTTGTTACATGATAGTGTCCTTTTCTTTCAGATTGAATAACTCTCTTTTAGCATTTCTCATAAGACAGGTCTGGTGTTTATGAATTCCCTCAGCTTTTGTGTGTTTGGAAAGTCTTTATCTCTCCCTTATATTTGAAGGATAGCTTTGTTCGGTACAGTATTCTTGGCTACTATTTATTTTTTCCTTCAGCACTTTAAATACACCATCTCATAGTCACCTGATCTGAAGTGTTTATGCTGGAAAATCCACTGAAAGCTGTACTGGGGCTATGTTGAATGTGATATGTTGCTTTTCTCTTGCTGCTTTCAGTGTTCTTTATTTGTCTTTGATTTTTGATAATTTGATTATATGCCTTGGAAAATTTCTTGTTGGCTGAATTTCATTTGTGACCTTTTGAGCATCCTTTATCTGGATACTGTTGTCTTTCTCCAGACTTGGAGTATTGTCAAACATTTTTTCTTAAATATGCTTTCTAGGCCTCTTTCTGTCTCATCTCTTTCAAGAACTTGTATTATGTGGATATTAGTTTGCTTAATTTTGTCCCATAGTCCATGGAGGCCTGCTCATCTTTTCTTTTTTTTTTTTTTAATTGCTCCTCTGATTGGGTAATTTCATATGTTCTTTCTTGATGCTTGCTAATTCTTCCTCTGTTTGATCAAGTCGGCTGTTGAAGTTTTCTAATGAGTTTTTTACTTCAGTTATTGTGAAAGGATTTCTATTTCATAATTCTTCCATTTCTTTGCCAGGTTTTTCATTTTGTTCTAGGATTGTTTTACAAATTCCATTTAATTTTCTATCTGGATTTTCTTATGATTCCCTGAACTACTATAAGAGGATTATTCTGAATTCTTTTTCAGACAATTCATAGAACTTCAATTCTTCTGGGCTCATTACTGGGTATTTCTTGGCTCCTTTGGTAATGTCATATTTTCCTGACTTTTCACAATTTTTGTGTATTTACACAGATGTCTGCACATTTCAGGAGATGGACACCTCTTCCAGCTTTTACACACATTCTTTGGTGATAGTAGACCTTTACTACTTAATATTGAATTTAATCTCTGACCTGCTATTGCTACTCATTCTGAGAAGGACTTACAGTGAACATTGGACCTAAAACACTGCACTAGAACTTATTTGCTATCTTTCCATTGTTTGTCTAGGAAAGTCTTATTGCAAACACTTAAGCACTGCCCAGGAACTTAAACATAGACTTGCAGTGGTTTCAGGGTCTGAGGAAGATGAAGTGATCACCAGATCTTAACTGCCAACCTTTTAGTTGTTTCCAGTTCAGGGGAAGACCCTATGTGAGCACCTGGGCTTTGTAAGAACTTCAGCCAGGCATTTGGGGCTTCCTGCATATTATGCCCCTTGTATCACTGTAGTGCCTGCCAGTTTCCTCAGCCTGGCATCCTCACTGACAGGAATTCCAAGCAGCTGCCAAGATCCATGCATCAGTGACCCTGCTCTCTGTCTCCAATTTACCCCAAGTGATTCAGTTCTCCTGCCATTTCCAGAGTTTCCTGTAGGATAGGACCAGAACAACCTTCTTGCAAAGATTTCCAGACAGGTGGAGAAATCAAACATCTACCTCCAATTCCCTCCTCTCACCTCAGAAATCATGGTTGTAGGGAAATTCTCAGTGAGCGACATCATGCTGGCTTGGAGAAGGAGGTGGCATGGTCTAAAATGACAGTTTCTCTTCCTGCTCATGGCTTATTTCTGCAGATCCAGGGGTGTTTTTGCTTCTTGCACTAGTTCTGATGAATTTAGTGTAGTATTCTTGTCTTTGAATGGTTGCTAGTTGTATTTGTGTCAGGGGAGTGATGCCAAGGAATCTTCTACTCCACCATCTCGCTTATGTCAACTCTGACATTATATAACTCTGAAAATTATAATATTATCATGCATTGCATGATGATGTTTTCATCAATGATGGACCACATATCTGATGGTGGTCCTCTAAGATTATAATGGAGCTAAAAAATGCTTATTGCCTAGTGATATCATAGCTGTCATGTGAGAGCACAACACATCATTCATTAATTTTTGGTGATGCTGGTGTAAATAAACCTACTATGCTGCCAGTCATATAAAAATATAACACGTACAATTATGACAATACATAATACTTGATAAGTCCCTATGCTACTCATATATGTATTTACTGTACTATACTTTTTGTTGTTATTTTTGAGTGTACTCTTTCTACTTATTAACAAAAAGTTTATTGTAAAACAGCCTCAGGCAGGTCTTTCAGGAAGTATTACCTGGTAAAGGCATTATTATCATAGGAGATAACACTCTATGTGTGTCATTGCTCTTGAAGACCTTCTAGTGAGACAAGATGTGGAAGTAGAAGACAGTGATTTTAATTACCATAACCCTGTGTAAACCTAAGCTAATGTATGTGTTTGTGTCTTAGTTTTCAATAAAAATTAAAAAAGTAAAATAAATTAAAAATTTCAAATAGAAAACAAAGCTTACACAGTAAATATATGAGGAAAGAAAATACCTTTGTACAGTTGTACAATGTATTTGTGTTTTAAGCTAAATGCTACTAAAAAATCAAAAAGTTAAAGCACATTAAATAGTTTATAAAGTAAAAAAGTTACAGTAAGCTAAGCTTAATTTATTGAAAAAAGAAAACCATTTTAAAACAAATTTACCATTCGATCCAGCAATAGCACTAGTAGGCATCTACCCAAAAGAGCAAATGATAGGCTATAATAGAGACATCTGCACCCAAATGTTTATGGCAGCACAATTCACTATTACAAGGATGTGGAAACAACCCAAATGCCCATCAATTCATGAGTGGATTATTAAAATTTGGTACATGTATACAATGGAATATTATTCAATCATAAGAAACAACAGTGATCTAGCACCTCTTATGTTTTCGTGGATTAAACTTAAGCCCATCATCCGAAGTGAGGTATCACAAGATCGGAAGAATGGGCTCCACTTGTACAAGCCATCAAATTGGTACTAACTGATCAACACTAGGGCACTCACGTGGCAGTAATACTCTCCAGGGATTAGGGGGATGGGGAGGGAAAACCTGCAACTAAAAAACACGGGTAGCATTGTAGTGGGGAAGGGCATGCCTTTAACCCTTGCTTGGGTGAGGCAAAGACATAAAATGTAACCATAATGTTTCTACCCTCATAATACCCTGAAAAAAAAATAAATAAATAAAATAAATTTAGTGTAGCCTAAGAATATAGTGCTTTTAAAGTGTACAATAGTGTACCATAATATCCTAGGTCTTCACATTCACTCAGCACTCACTCAGTGAACACACTCAGAGCAATTTCCAATACTGAAACTTCCATTAACAGTATGTGCCCTATACAGGTGTACCACTTTTTTGGTTTTTATAGCATATTTTTACTGTACCTTTTCTATGTTGAGATATGTTTAGGTATACAAATTTATTATAATCGCCTACAGTATTCACTACAGCTGGATGCTATATAGGTTTGTAGCTGGGAAGCAATGGACTTTACCATACAGCCCAGGCGGGTAGTAGACAATATTATCTAGGTTTGTCTAAGTATACTCTATGATGTTTGCAGGATGATGGTTTGCCTAACAATAGATTTCTCAAAATGTATCCCTGTCATTAAGTGATGCAAAACTGTGCTGCTCTACTAGAAAAGTTTTCAAAATTTAAGACCATTAGTATAATTTTGCAGGGCTCTAATTAATCATAGTGTTACTTTATTTACAATATAAGCTTTCTAGCATTATAGCCACAGGAAAAATCTATTAAAAATCTATTAATATGAAATTGAGATATAAAAACATAATTACTCTCTGTTAGTTCCTTCAAACCATTACCAGAGCATTAATGCTCAATAAACATTTTTTCTAAATATTCAGAGTTTATGTGGTCTCTGTGGTATCTCACTATCCTCAGTCATTTTATTTTCCTACATCCTGAAACTTCACATATGATAGTTTCCGAACTATTATTGAATTACTAGATGAAAACTGGTGTGCTTTTAGTTTTAGGAGGAAGGAAAAAATAGCAAACACTAAGCAACTGTTTTTCACATATGCATTTTTACAGAGTAGATTATGTTGAAGTAAAATGTTAAAAAAAATAATAAATCCAATGACTAGAAATAAAAATCAAATCTTTAAAGTTTATAACAAATTTTACATTTTAAAATGTGTTCCACTTATATTTTCATTTCCACAATTTACTTAACAAGGCATTTGAGTACACACCAAAATCTTTCTGCCTGTACTCATACATTTTAAATTTTATAGGCCATCTATTTTATTATCACTAAAATGAACTAATTTTCAACACCATTTAACAAAATCATTTTTCCCTTGTAGAACTCAAAACAAGCCTATTTTGGTAACTAAAAACTTAAATACTTTAAATTATATGAGTATGTATGACATCAGCAATAAATATCTATCTCTAGGGCTTATCAAAATTTATTTGAATGTTTAACAGCATGTCCTAACAATAGCAATTAAAATATTATATTTAATTTTTCTGAACCCTTTCCCTTTACATTCATGAAAGCAGATCAGACTGTTATATACTAATCCAATTAGAAATGCATATATTTATATTTTTTGGTTTTCCCAAACAATCTATTTTTGGAAGGCTGAGCATAAAGTATCTAGAGGTTACACATATTAATGATAGAGTAAATTTTAAAGTCTTCTTTTGCTTGAAACAACTTCTCTGATAGATGTATTCACTGAAAGTAGGACATGCTCAGAGATCTCAGAATCTTTTCCCCTGCAATATAGTCTAGTAACTCATGTAGAAAACAACGATGACATTAAAAATAGAAGTTCCCTTGAATACAGCTTATTCATATCATTTTTTCTGTACCTTTGCAAGTGATTCTTTATAGTTTGTTATAAAAATTACTTGGCAAATTATTACCCATTGCTTATGGGCTAGTGTTCATTATAAACATTTTCAACTATATCCAGACTACATAAAAGTAATCATAGTTAATATTCTCAACTTTATAAACATTTAGAGGATATGTCTTTCCTATAAAAGGGAAAAATTTAGTTTTTCTGACATAATTAATAAGATCCACATTATATAGAACTGTGTACTATGGGGCCAAAGGAAGAAAAAAGATGTGGAGTCCAAATATGGGAATATGACTTTGGAATGATGTTGATACAAGTAATTTTATTTAACAACACAGGAGGCATACAACTATTACGGTGACACAGAGCCATTCTCAAGAATTGTTTTGGCCATGTAAACCTGCTGTTTACTATAAATCTAAGAAAACTGATACATTTCTTGAGCACTAACTGCATACCAGGCACTATAATAGTCACTTTAATTGTATTATATTTATTATCTTCTTTAATACACCTAAAAGCCCTAAAAGATGCATAGTGTTACTACCTCATTTTATTGATGAGGATTTGTGGATACAAAGAGATTAAATTAATTATCCCAAGATCACTCAATTAACAAGCATTAGAACTCTGATCAGTCTACAACCAAAGCCTGTATTCACTATCAGAAAAAATAACTTATCAAAGAGCCTCACATGAAAAAGATTCATCATTGTTGATAAATCAAAGAATCACATTCTTAAAAGTGACCTCAATGTTTACCCAGTGAAACATCCCCAAACATGTGCTTGAATTCAACCCCAACATCCACTGTTAATATTTTGGATAAACATTTCCAAAAATAGATAACTCATTGCTAGAACTTCCCATCTTTAAGCAGCTTTCCTCTAACTGTGAAAGACATTTACATTCGTGCCAGAGAAGGTTCCAGCTCTGAATTTTCAACCATAAACAGGAAAGACAACAGTTGTCATTTTCATGCTAATGGAAAAGACAATGGAAAACAGATAACAATAAAATATTAAATATTTGTAATGGCTTTGAAGAATCCAAAACAAATTAATGTAATGAAGACTGAGTGGGATTCTATTTTAAATTAGTTGGTTGGAGGCCTTTCTAAAAAAATTTAAACTAAAGTCAGAATGATATGGAAACTATTAATATATGAAGATAATGAGTAAAATATTCCATTCAGTAGAAAAACAAAAAACAAATAACAACTCATGCAGATCTTCTAAGACAAGAAACAAGCAGGCATGATCTATCACAGGAAAAGAAAACAGGTCTGTGTCTCTGAAGAAAGGAGATTGTCAGGGAGCCATATGAGTGGGGGAGGGGCCAGGACAGTGGGGCCTTGTGTGTCCTGTTGAATAGGTAGAGTTTCTTCCTAAGAGCAGTTGGTTTTATCATGGAAGTGACATGAACTGATTTATATTTTTAAGAAATAATCCTGGATGTATTGGACTAAATTTGCAATAGTGAAAATGATAGGCAGATGATTTTTAAATATATTTTGAAGTAAAGCTTATTTGTTTTGGATCTTAGCTCATAAAGTGAATGTAGGAGGCAAAGAAAGAAATAAGCAGTTGGCTCTTAGATTTTTTTACTTGAATGTGTATTTACTGATTGCATTTACTAAGATGAGGGTTGACCTTCTTAGTAAACTACTGCAGTCATTAGAGAAGAAATTGAAAGTTCAGTTTGGATTTGTAAGATTTAAATATATGTGAGATGCAGGAGATGAAACTTGCCTCTCCTTGCTTTTTATCTAATTTGTTCTATTTCTACCCCTTTAGTTCCAGACTCACAAAGACTAATACCTCCTCTGAGTGGCAGCATTTCAAATAGTGGAAGTCTTCTCTGCTCAATAAATATTAACCTTTCCAGTGTTTTCTAGAGACATGTTTCTTTCATCATTCTATTTTCTCTCCTATAAGCATGCTTTAATTTCTTATATTAATCCTAACTGGGGAGCTGAGAACTGCACCTAACTGGATGAAATGACACTTTGGGGATATTTTAAAGAAGATTTTATTCCTTGAATCATAATGTGCCAAACACCTTTGTCTAGGAAGTAAGAGATGAGAAGATTCTATCATACAGGACTTTATGTTAAGAAATATGCTACTTCTCTCAACTGTATTAATTTAGAATTAGGATAGGTTGGTAAGTAAATAGGAAGCAGAACACTTTCCAAGGATGGTAGCTTGTGGTTGTGTACTAAAGAGAATGTCCTGAGGTACTGTAGTACTCTGTTAGGGCTACCATTAAAACACTCCACAAACTGGGGGCCTTACACAACAGTAATTTATTTTCTCACTATTCTGGAGGCTGGAAGTGCAAGATCAAGGAGTCAGCAGGTTTGGTTTCTCCTTAGGACTCTATCCTTGTCCATCAGATGGGCATCTTCTTGCTGTGTCCTCATACGGCTTTTTCTCTGCACACACATATCCCTGGTGTCTCTTCCTCATTTTATAAGGATACCAGTCATACTGGATTAGGGCATCAACATTATGATTTCATTTAACCTTAACTGCTTCTTTAATGGTCATGTATTCAAAAACAGTAATGTTGAATGTTACGACTTTAACATATGCATTTAGGAAGGCACAATTCGGTGGACATCATAACACCTAACAGGTGTCAATGGTAGAACTTCCAATCTTGAGAAGAAAAATACTTAAATAGGGTATGGTAAAGATAAATGATAATGTATGACAGAAGGAGCCAGGTTTTTTAAGAGTAGAATAAAGTGAGACAATATATGCAGTTGTCTTAAAGCAAGTCTTAGTAAAATATATATACTCTATTACTTACTTATAATTTTAATCTCCTCTTTAAATTAAAAAAATAAATCCTCAATTTTGGATATTCACCTTTATCTAGGCAATGGGCAAAATTAACAAGATGATGCCAGAGCCAGGGATAGAGCTCTGGTATCTGAACTTTTACACTCTCTCAACCGAATTAGTTTGTGTCTAATTTGTATACCAGTCTTTAAGAAAACTAGTAGAGTTAGAGCATAATTAAATTTGACAAAATTTTGTCATAAAAAGAGAGCTTAAAGCAACTAGAAAAGACTAGCCTGCAGAAAATATTTAGAGGAGAAATGATACTTGTCTTTTAATAGTGCAGGATTTGCTCTGTGGAAGAGGAATGAGTCTTGTTTTGCATGCAAAGGTTGAACTTACACCATTTGGCAGGAGCCACAGGGAAATTGTAAAGAAGACTTTTCTAATAATTGGGATTATTCATCAAGTTAAGGCATAACATCATATGGATGAGAATTTCAACTCTTGTCAGGTTATCAGCAAGTTGGACAGCCTCTTGGAGGAAAAAAACACATGAGGAAGCCAAACACTGAGTAGATATTTTTACTATATGACTGCAATGTTTCTTCCAGCTCTGAAACATAGCATGGTAAAATAAATAAGTCCTTCATATTTTATCTCTATGAAAGACACTGAAACACACGGATACTAAGTAGAGACCAACATTATATTATTCAGTGATTTTTCAAGCCGCGATTTAGAATTTGAAGGTGCTCACTTTGTAATCAAAATCATTATTATTACTACACCCCAAAATAGCTCCTGAAATTTAATAAAATGTTAAAAGATACCATTATGAGTCTTAAGTATGGAAAGTAAGACATAGCATGTACAGTTAGAATTCAGAGACTGAGTATTTGAACTTAAAATCTTTCATGAATACAAGACACTTTTAGTGGTTAATAAGTTCTAAAGATGTTTTTAATTGTTAAATTTGTTTTTCTAATACAAAGAAATTTATCAAGAATAATTACATACACAATTTTATGACTGAGCTGTAGAATGAAATAACACAATATGAGAAATTACTCTCCTTGCCATTTCAGCCACTCAAACCTACATATCTGTTAGACTAATGAGGAAGAAGGACCAAGAGCTGCCAGAAGTTGGGGAGAGGGGAGGAGGAGGAGAGTCACCTCTAAAAAGATACCACACAAGCCTACACTTCTGAACCGACCCTGAATAGAGATGCTTTGCACATATAGATGCAATTGAATCCTTATCCATGAAGAAACATTACTACTGAATCCATTCTGACTTGCAAATCCCCAGAGAACGAATTCCTTCCCTACAAGTTATCCTTAAACTCATAGAAGAGAAAAATAGAGAGATAGGTAGAAGAGTCAATGCTGCTTTATTTATTTATTTATTTTTTCTACATCTCTGAATATATTGGACCCCTTTTCTTCTTTTAAGTAACCGACAACGGCCGGGCGCGGTGGCTCACGCCTGTAATCCTGGCACTCTGGGAGGCCGAGGCAGGTGGATCGCTCAAAGTCAGGAGTTCGAGACCAGCCTGAGCAAGAGCGAGATCCTGTCTCTACTAAAAATAGAAATAAATTATCTGGACAACTAAAAACATACATAGAAAAAATAGCCGGGCATGGTGGCACATGCCTGTAGTCCCAGCTACTTGGGAGGCTGAGGCAGGAGGATTGCTTGAGCCCAGGAGTTTGAGGTTGCTGTGGGCTAGGCTGACACCACGGCACTCTAGCCAGGGCAATGGAGCCAGACTCTGTCTCAAAGAAAAAAAAAAGTAACTGACAAAAAGTGTTCCATCAAAACATAAGGTGGATTAGGAAATAGGGAAATAGGCTATGTTCAGTTTACGCAAGCTCTTACTGAATCTATTTTAAATCATGACTCATTTCCTATCATAATTCATTAAAGAGCAAATATAAGAAGTTTTGTAGCAGCCATTACTGAACCTGCTCCATTGACCTTTAAAAACTTTCCTTTCATTGATCTTTAAGTCAGAGGCAGGAAGAGAATGCTCCCCCAAATAGACTGTATTCAAAATTATTTGAATCCCTATATATCAATCATATGGGTATTTTTTTTTTGACCTGATGATTTTTTTCAATACTTGTATATTCTGGAAGAAGCTTATTAATAAGCACCATGAAATCCTATTGTTTACGTGCTACAAGGCCTCATTAGTCAAATAATGAAATAGTTATTTTTCTTAGTTGTAGACTCATAGGGGGGTCTTTAATAGGGTGTTTTCTGTTCTGTCACTTCAATGTGTTTATAACTTTTCTCAGAAATGGCAGCCTATGTATGTGTGATTTGAAGGATTTTTAATAGTTCTCCCATGTGTTTCTGTTATCTATGTTATATATGCAAATAATAACTAAGCAGTCCTATCATGACAACAGCATAAAATCCAACATAAAAACATTCTCACAGTGTGATTTAAAAGTCCTAAATGCCAATAACTATTATCAACTCCTTTGCCATTTCACAGATTTTTAAATCTCCTGTGCATATTTGCCTATGTTCATAACACTGAAAACTGTTTATGCATAATACTATTTCACCACATTTAGTTGATTTGAATATACCACAGTTTGAATAGGATAGAGAAAAGATTTTAGGTGAGAGACTACTGCTGTAGTGAAACAGGTTATTATTA
>RJWJ010012098.1:0-42731 GCA_004363605.1 Indri indri
TCCAGGAATTTACCTTTTCAACAAAGACCACAGATGCAAGTTTAGTTTAGCAACCCAAACTTCAAGAAACACTATTTTTATTAACAAAAAATGGCAGGAAAATAAAACATTTCAAATAGAACAGGAGAAGCAGTCTCTCTCCTGTGCCATCTTCTTCCTGGCCCTCCTCCTCCCGAGCATATGGCACCAAGGCGTCCTAGGCAAGGACTCCACTCCCTGAATCATTAAGCCATGCTTGTTTTACCTGGGTTGTTGTTCCTTATGTTTCCTTATAAGCAAAAGTGTCTTCTCAATGCATTGTACTTTAAGTTTTTTCACCACAGCTCAAGTGGGTCTGAGCATGAATGGAGGGAAAAGTGTACAGTAAGCTAGATGATTCTAATTTGGAGAATGCCTTTATGATACCCCTACCCACCCACTCACCCCCACCAGTTACCCACTTATACTACCCCCCATCACATAAATCCTACCCTTGAGGTTGGTTGTACTTGGCAGTGAAACAAGGTATTCTGGTGTTTGGAAAAAGCCATTGAAAAGATGTGAAAGATCCTATTCAGTGAACTGTGTTTAAAAGATATTCAAGTATTGTTTATGCTTTTATAATTGTTTTTGTAAAGCTGCAGCCCTGCATTAGACCACATTTTTTTATGTACCTACCTGTACTGAATGGAATAGTCTCCCACCAGTGCCCAGAGCTCCTGTCTACCTAGACCCTCAGAATGTGAACTTATTTGGTAGTAAGGTCTTTGCAGATAAAATTAGCTAAGATGAGGTCATAGATCTTACCATACTAGAGTGGTTTCTAATCCAATGACTGGAATTCTTATGAGAAGAGAAAATAGAGACACAAAGATGGAGACACAAAGGGAGGATGTCATGAGATAATGGAGGCAGACGTTAGAGTGATACATCTACAAGACAAGGAATGTCAGAATTTCCTGGAAGCCACCAGAAGATCGGAGAAAGGCATGGGATTAGTTCTTCCTGAGTCTCCACAAAAAAACCAACCGTGATGACATCTTGACTTTGGACTTCTGGCCTTCAGATCTGTGAGAGATTAAATTTCTGTTGTTTTAAGCTACCCAGTTTGTGATCATTTATTTCCCAAGGACACTAACATCCACCTTTCTAGTCTTATCTCACTGTGCTCCCTTATCTTTACCATCTCCTCTGCACACAGCCTCCATCCTGTGCCTTCCTCTATTCACCTGCCGCAGGTGTCTTCACCTTCCTTTCAGCAAGTTCAAATCCAGTTAATCCTTCAAGGTTCAGTTCATATAGGACTTTTTCTACAAACCTTCCCTTACCACCCTACTCAGGTAAAACTTAGGTTTTCTCTGAATATCTACAGTTGGTACTATTTGAACAAGCTTTTTATTTTGTAAATAATAATTCTAGTATTACACTCTTTACTGACTTGAACCATTAGTGAAATCATGTATTGTTAAGGTCTATGCCTTTATATATTATCTCCTCAACAATTATAAATTGTACAGTAAATGATTAACCTTGCCAAAGAGAGGTTTGGCCTTTGCCTGTGGCTTCTGGGAGGTAACCTCTAAGCCCTTGGAATGTCCTGTCTGCTTAAAATGTCTTTGCTTCCCTAGAGCCTTGGCCCATGCCTGATAGTCTGTGTTAACAATATGATACGGGGGACCCTGGGCCACAGGGTGTCAGATTGACCTCTGCCGGGGGAGCTGAAAACCAAGCCACACAAATGGTAACTTGGCTACAATAAAAACTCCAGACAGAAAGCTCAGGTGAGCTTCCTTGAGGGCTATAGTCCATGTGTACCTTCACACATTGTTCCTGGGAGGAACTGGTATTAATACTATCCACATGGCTACACTGGGAGAGGACTCCTGGAAGCTCTGTGCCTTGATGTCTCTGGAGCCCTGCCTTGCATGTCTGTCTCCTCTGTTGATTTTAATCTGTATTCTTTCACTGTAATAAACTGTAGCCATGAGTATAATAGCTTTCCGAGGTCTGAGAGTCCTTCTAGAGAATTATCAAAGCTGAGAGTGGTCTTAAAGACTCCTGAACTCTGCATACAAATGAAGGGAAGGGACTGTACTAAGTCATCTTTATACATATACACAACCCTAACATCTAACACAGAGTTTAGTACACATCATTGAATAATTATTTAATTCTACTAACAATTTTCATTTTGATGTATATATAGCTTTCTTTTTTTAAATTTCAAAGTATTAAGTTACACAGATACACTGTATGATGCTGAAGTCAGGGCTTTCAGTGTGCCCACCACCAGAATAGTGTTCATTGTACATGATAGATGGTAAGTTTTTATCCCTTACTCTCCTCCCACCCTACTCTCTTCTTAGCTTCCAATGTCTTTTACATCTTTTTATGCCCATGTATATCCATCATTTAGCTCCCACTTATTAGTGAGAACATGTGGTATTTGTTTTTCCATTCCTGAGATACTTCACTTAGGATGATGGTCTTCAGTTACATACAAGTTGCTGCAAATGACATTATTTTGTTCCTTTTATGGCTGAGTAGTACTCCATGGTATATACATACCACATATTCTTTATCCACTCATCAATTGATGGGCACTCAGGTTGATTCCATATCTTTGCAATTGTGAATTGTGCTATGATAAACATTCAAGTGCAGGTATCTTTTGGATAAAGTGATTGCTTTTACTTTGGGTAGATACCCAGTAGTGGGATTGTTGGATTGAATGGTAGATCTAGTTTTAGCCCTTTGAAGAATTTCCATACTGTTTTCCATAGAGGTTGTACTAGTTTACAGTCCCACCAACAGTGTATAAGCATACCATTTTCTCTGCATTCATGCCAACATTTATTGTTTTTGGACTTTTCAATAATGGCCATTCTGACAGGGTAAGATGGTATCTCATCGTGGTTTTAATTTGCATTTGCCTGATTAGTGGTGTTGAACAATTTTTCATATGTTTGTTGGCCATTTTTCTATCTTCTTTTGAAAAAATTCTGTTCATAGGAAAGGATACCCTAGTCAATAAATGGTGCTGGGAAAATTAGATAGCCACATGCAAAACAATGAAACAGGACCCATATTTCTTACCATATACAAAAATTAATTCAAGATGAATTAAAGACTTACGAGTAAGACATGAAACCATTAAAATTCTAAATAAAACGTAGGAAAAACTCTTCTAAACATAGTACTAGGCAAAGAATTTATGACTAGGACCTCAAAGGCAAATACAGCACAGCAAAGGAAATAATCGACAGAGTAAACAGGCATCCTCTCAGAATGGGAGAAAATATTTGCAAACTGTCCATCTGACGAAGAACTAATATCCAGAATCTACAAAAAAACTGAAACAAAACAGCACACACACATACACACACACACACACACACAGAGACACACACACACAAAACATCAAAAAAGTTGGCAAAAGACATGAGTAATTTACTGTTTAATCTCATTCCCAAACTCCACTTCCAGAGCACATTCCTTAAGGATAACTACTCAAATATGGGGCAGTGAAGAGGGAAAAAGAAAAATGACTTGAGTAAATGTGTGAGAGTTAAAGAGTCCTATGGTACATGGTGATAACAATGACCATTGATTGAGAAAATATGAAGAACCAAGTATGGTGTTACTTCTTGGCTTGCAATACCTCTTAATTCTCTTAGCAACCATTTCAAGTATCATTGTTAATTTTTTCTCCTTTGAAGATGAGAAAACACAAAATTTTTAACAAAAATGCATAACTAATCCACTAACATCAACTTTAAGAGTCCGGTACCCTTTATCTTTTTCTAGCCACCGCCCTATTTCTCCATGCTGCTTCACAGCAAACTTCCCTGCAAAATTCCTCCAAGTTGACTACATCCCTTGTCTCTACTTCCTCATTCTCACACATTCCTTCACCTACTCTGACTTTCCAACAAAAATGGTTTTTGTCAAGGTTTACCAGTATTTTTATGTTACCAAACCCAGTGAACATACTACTTACCCTCACAGTTTACCGTGTCCTTTTTCTTCAGTTTTGTTTCCTCTTGGCTTCTGATTTTTCTGTTACGTGATCTCAATTAGTCTTTCTGATGACACCTGTTCCTCTACGGAAACTTAGTTTTAAATGTTGCCCTAACCCAGGCTCCCTTTGGGGCCCTTTGCTTTTCTATCTAGTCTGTCTCCTAGGTGATCTCATTCCTTTGATTTACAAACATTGATAGTCTGATGATGCCCAAATTCCCAACACTATCCTTGACTTTTGCCCTGTGCCCCAGGCTCAGAAATCTGTTTCCTCACTTACTTACCCCCTCATCAACATCATTGTGTGGAGCGGAATATACATATGGAAAAGGCAGAAGCTCACTCTCCTGGTGCCTCTGTGACCCACCAAGGGAACCTTTGCTCTTCTTGCTCTGGTCATCACCCAAGATAACTGTGTTCAACTAGAGTGGATAAGAAAATTATGAGTCAACACAATTTTTAATAATTAGGGAAATCTTCATGTATAACCCATATGTGTACATATATTATATATTGGGATTTTATGAAATTACGACATTTCATAATTTTTAAATATTTAGATCCAATTCAACTTTTGAAAAATCAATGTGACATGTAAAGAAAGTCACCTGTTTTAATCACAATCTTCGCATAATATTCAAACCCCCTTTAATAGTCTACAATGTCCAGTACAGCTCTTTCTCCCCCACCCCCACCCTTTCCACTGCCCTTCTTTCTACCCCTTGAATGTTATTTTCCACCTAGGACATTGGTACTGCCTTTCTCTCTGGCTGGAACACACTTGTTTCTCTAATCTAGCATGGCAGACAGCTCAATCTTTATGTCTCAACTCATTGGGGCATTTCCCAATCCCAGCTCCAACTGAAGTAGGAGCCCCTAATTACCCAGTATCACATGAATTTGCTTACTTCCTGTACAGAACTTAGCACAATCTATACTATTTTAATTGTCCATTTCTGCCCCAGTGTGAGCTGGAGTAGATTAGGTTCCTTGTCTGCCTTGCTCACTGCTGCTGTGCCTCAGCACCTACAGCAGTGTCTGCCCCACAGGTGGCCCTCATAATTAGTTTGTTCAATTGGTTTGTTTTACCAGATTTATGCCAGGATTTGAGCTTGAGTTGAACTTGACTGTAAAACTCAAGATCTCAAATACTCTGCCTGGCTAACATTTCATCTAAAGCAAGAGCAGAGAGTGAGGGATGAAAATGATTGGCATCTGTCCAGGAAAATTCCTTAAATAAGATATAAAGGATTTGGATACAGGCAGAAATGTAAGGAAGAGCTTTCCAGCCCAGGTGAACACACAGAACCAGAAATAATCTGGATTTATGAGGCAGATGAGTAGGAAAGCTTAATTATTAGTTTAATTATAATTATAATGGAATTGATCTTGATCTTGAACAGTCACAACATAGCCTTTTGGTAGAAAAATTTAATTCAATCCTATTTTCTCCCAATTTCCAGGTCAAATTTAAGTTCCTTTTGGAGCTGATATATCTACTTTTATACACACACACACACACACACACACGTATGTGTGTGTGTGTGTGTGTGTGTGTGTAAATGGCAAAGCTGCAACCTTCAAACTCATGGTCAGCATCTATTACAGGACGTGAGAGAGGAGCTACAGGCTGCAACCCACTAGTGTCTAAAAGTCGTTTAAAATCAAAAACCCAGAAACTGGAAACCTTCCTTCCTCAATCCTGCTTGCTTTGAGCTGTACCATAATATTCAGCATGGCTGATACCTGGTGGAAAGAAAGATGGAACTAAGTGGGGGAAGGCTGACAGAGGGAAGGTTGAACAAACAAAATGTTTTCACTTTGCAAATAAATTGATTTAAGCATTCTCCAAAATGTTATAGCTTATATATTTTTCATCTTATTTCCCAGAACATGTCCCTTTCATTTTGAAGTCTCCTGTTGTTAACTAAGAAAGCCTAATTAATACATTGAAAAGAGTATTATTCACCTTAGCCAAATCCCCAGGAAAATATACTTAGCTGTACAACCTGTGACTCACAGATGAAGCTGAGGGTCAACCATAAACTAAAACTCCTACTCACAGATAATGAAGCATGAAATGGTACCTTAGAATTAAAATTACATCGAAAGAAAGTGCCTTTCCAAAACTAAAAAAAAAAAAAAAAACTATTAAAATGTTGAATAAAACTATCTGAAGCACATTTTCACAGGTTACTAGACAATAAATATTATGTTGTTTGTAGGGGTAATTTTTCTTCCAATTTATGTGAGTCTTTGCTTTTCCCAAATGTTACAATATTTCCTAATAATTTTTTATGAAAACACATTATTTATAGATTTGATTTAAAATCATTTTCCAGAAAGAAATGCATGTGAGCCTGTAATTTTAGTACATCATGTAGCTATTGTGGTCAGATTCTAAATGTATGCTCCTTTGATTGGGGCTACCCTCATAAAACATTTTAGACCTCCCTGCTTCTTGATATGCCATGTGTTTTTAGGTCCCTTTAATTTATGTATTTACTATTCTATCAATAACCTGAAAACTTCAGCCATTCCTCAACTTTCTCCAAATATTAAAGAAATTTGTTCATGATCCAACAAGTAAATAATTCATATGTATATAGCCCAAAGGAACTATTCATGGCTCTCTGTTCTTAAGTGTTATTCAGGAAAGAAAGAAGAGAAACATCTTTATTCAAATATTTTATTTAACTCCTACATATCTTATAATGTCTGCAAACTAATTTTCTTTTTCTCCTCGATTTTGCTGTTATAATTCATGATTTTCATTGATTTTTTTTTTTAAAAATTGTATGAGGCTAATATATTTTGTGTGGTAGGATACAAAAAATTAATAGTGATTTTATTTCTCTCCTTAAATAACAGGAAATGTTTTCAATTATTTCTTAGAGCAGGACATTTGGTACAGATAATGTTGCTATAGCAACTTTAGAACAAGGCTTAATTTGGGCCACAGTGAGTGCACCCACTTGTTTTAAATTCATCATTCAGTCTAATCTAGCATTTACATGTAGAGCTGCATTTACAAACACTGCATCCTGAGAGCCTATGTGGAAAGTTGTTTAGGGATACTGTGCCTCATATTTCCACTTGCATTCATATCATTTATTAAGAGCTTTATATCATAGTACCAAGTAATAATGTTTACTAAGAAAAAATAAAATTTTTCTACAATTTTACTCAAGATTAAATGCTTTGAAAATAAATTTGATCTTAACAGGTTTCTGAAAATATTTTGACATGAAATACATTTTCTTTTAGTGTTAATCCTTATAAAATGTTAGAAAGAAGACATTTATTGCATTCGCCTAAAGAAAGATAGTTTAGCATATTCTGCATTAACTTATTTGCATTGTGAGGAAACCATGCACTTGAAAGACTCTTGCCAATATTTCATTACTTAACAATAGTAGTACATTGTAAGAAATGCATCGTTAGGCGATTTCATCACTGTACAAGCATCATAAAGTGGACTTACATAAACCTAGATGGTATAGTCTACTACACACCTAGGCTATATGGTATAGCCTATTGCTTAGGCTATAAATCTGTACAGCATCTTACTGTACTGAACACTGTAGGTAACTGTAACACAATAATAAGTATTTGTGTATCTAAACATACGAAAGGTATTCTAAAAATACGGTATTAAAATCTTATGGGACCACTGTCATATATGTGGTCTGTCATTCACAGAAACATCGTTATGTGGCTCATGACTGTACATGTATTTAGGATCAAGATGGTTTCAAATGAGAGTACATGGGATTTCCCATTGCTATGGTTTGAATGTACCCCCTCCAAAATTCATGTTGAAACTTAATCCCCATTGTAGTGGTGTTAAGAGGTAGAGCCTTTTGGGGAAGCGGCTATGTCATGAGGGCTCAAACCTCAGTTATGGGATCAGCACTCTTATAAAAGGGCTTCAAGTTGAAGGGAGTGCCTCTTGCTCTTCCATGCCTTCCACTATGTGAGGACACAGCATTCCTTACTCCTGAGGATGCAACAAGGCGCTATCTTGGAAGCAGACAGCAGCCCTCACCAGACACCAATCCTGCTAGCACCTTGATCTTGGACTTCCCAGCCTTCAGAACCATGAGAAATAAATTCCTGTTCTTTATAAATTAACCAGTCACAGGTATTCTGTTACAGCAGTACACACGGACTAAGACAGAAATTGGTACCAGGGAAGTGGGGCATTATTATAACAAATAAAAGCATAGAAGATGCTGTGGAATTGGGTAATGGGTAGAGGCTGGAAGAGTTTGGTGGTACATACTAGAAAAAGCCTGCATTTCCATGGACAGAATGTTAAGGGCAATTCTGGTGAGGGCTCAGAAAAGGACAGCTGTAGAGAAAGTCTCATCTTAGTGATTATCTTAGTGGTTGTGATCATAATGTGTATAGAAATATGGACAGTAAAGGCCATTCTGATGAGGTCTTAGACAGAAATAAGGAATATCTTGCTAGAAATGGGAGGAAAGGCCATCCTTGCTACAAAGTGGTAAAGAACTCAGCTGACTCATGTTCATGTCCTACTGCTTTGTACAAGGCAGAATTTAAGAGCCATAAACTAGGATATTTGAAGGAAGAAATACTTAAGCCAAGTTTTCGGGGTGATGTGTGGCTTCTCTTAACTGCTCATAGTAAAATACAAGAAGAGAGAAATGAGTTAAAGATAATTTATAATCAAAAGGGATGCAGACCATAAAGATTTAGAAAATTCTCAGCCTGCCCAGACTATAAAAACTAAAAAGGTATGTTCAGGAAAGTCTACTAAGGATGTGGCCAAGGGAACTTTTGATGAGGAGATTAGACACATCTAGACAAAGAAAAAATTACCCCAAAGGCATCTGAGAGATCTTCAAAGCTGCCACTTCCATCACAGGCTGAGAATGTCAGGGCCTTTAGGGCAGAATGGATTCCAGGGAAGGACCTATGGCACTTGTGGGACCTTGGGACTTGCTGCCCAGGGCCACCTCAAGTCTCTACTCCCCGCATTCTGGTGCAGCACTCCTTGGCCAACCCACCTATGGCTTAAGCAGGCCCAGGTGTGGCTCAAGCCACCACTCTGGTACAGTCTGTAAACCTTGGCGATGTCCACATGGTGCTAACTCTGTTGTGGAGGCTTGGCTACCTCCACCTAGATTTCAAAGGATATCTTGGAAAGGCTCAGAGCCTAGATAGAGAACTGCTGTAAAGTTGAGACCACTGCAGAGAGCCCTCTCTAGGGCAATGCCTAGAAGAGCTGTGGGAACAGCTGTCCCCAACACCCCAGAACTGCAGAGTCAACAGTATAGAGCACCAACCTGGGAAAGCCACAGGTATGTGGATTCAGTGAGTGAGAGCTCAAGTTTGGACTATACCCAGCAAATCCATGGGGATGGGACTGTCTGAGGCCTTGGGAGCCCATTCACTTCCCTATTGTGTTCGGAAGGCAGGATATGGAGGAATAAGAAGATTATTCTCAAAATTTAAGATTTAATGTTGTATTACCTGTCGAGTTTTGGACTTATTTGGGACCTGTTATTTCCTTCTTCTTTCCTATTACTCCCTTTTGGAATAGAAATGCCTATTCTAAACCTGTCCACCATTGTGTTTTGGAAATCCATAACTTGTTTGATCTCACAGGTTCACAGGTCGAATGCAATTTGCTTCAGGATGAATTTTACCTTGAGTCTCACCCATATCTCGTTTAGATGATACTCCGAACTTTAGACTTTAGAACAGTAAGAAACACAGTAGGAGACATGATAAATGGAATAAATATAAAACCCTAATGTTTAACCTTTAAGTTAGTAATCTGGGAGGCTGAAACATAGAGAACTGTGAAAAATAAATTTCTGTTGCTTATAAATTACCCAGTCTCAGGCATTTTGTTATAGTAGTACAAACGGACTAAGATACCAATTAAACAAACACATGTTAAATGTGCTCTGGTGTTCAGGTTTCACTCTCATAAAGACTAAAATCTTTAGCTTATCATTCTAAGAAAGATCCAGTCTGCTGTAATTACCTTTGAGGCAGCAAATATCTTCGCACAGCCTTTTACCTCTGCCTAAAATTTGTTTTCTGCCCATTTATGTTAAGATTCAACTCAAATGTTAGGTCTTCTGACATTTTGCCTGATTAGCACTGCAAACTTCCTTCCCCATAGCACTGCATCCAGATTGGACTCTGCTATTTCAAATACTTATTTGCATATCCATCTATCTGCCTCACTACTAGACAGAGAGTTCCATGAGGAATACCTTCTTCAATTTGATGTTTTCTTCCCCCAAAACCAAAACAGCACCTGGTATGTAACAGGTGCTACACAAAAATCCAACAAAACATTTGTTATAATTAATCAACACACAGCAATTGATGAATTATCATGAACCATAATAAGTATTAGGGGCTTACCATTTTTATTTGGGCCATTAGAACATATATATCTATTATTACCTGAAATGACACCTAAGAGTATAAGAGTACAAGGCAATAAATGTCATCTATAAAATGATTAAAACCAATAATAAGAATAATAAGCTATATAAAATTTTAAGAGTCAGCTGGAGAGAACAGAAAAGGTTTTAAGAAAAGAATAATAATTGAGCTAAACCTTAAGTATAATTGGGAATTGGGGAAGTAGCCAGAGGGTATGGAAAGGTTTTTCAGAAAAGAACAAAGGCAAAAAGCAATGGAGGCAGGATAGTTGATCCTGAGACGTTAAATACACAAATGTTGCTGGCTCTAAAGCTATTGAAAGGAGAGGAGATTCCTTACATTCTTGAAGAGTGGTTAAAACCAATTGCCTTGAAAAAAAGTGACCGTGGAAATTATATAGAAAGGTTTTAAATTATGTACTACAGAGTTCCAGTATCAAGACCTAGAATTGGTTCTGATATTTATTAACTATTATTTTCCCCTTAGAACATTTTAAAACAACAATAAATAACAAAGTCACAACAAAGTGAAATATGAAATATCAGATTCTTTCTCAAATCCACTATTCCCCCATAAGACTACATTTAATAGAAATTTCATATGGTACAGGAATACAATGAAACAGTCTATTTTTGGAAAAGGTAAATTTAGTTGTCATCTCATTTGCCCTGAACTACTAATTCCAGACTTTTAATCTCAATTTTTTAATCTTTTCATTGATGTGATAGAAATATCTAAAACACACACACACAAACTATTTTTATAAAAGTGAATTGAGCTTTATAAAACTGATAGAGATTTGAAGAATTCCTCATGGTGTAAGAAAAATAACAGAGGGATGCTCTTAAATTTTGTATTATAGAACTATGATATCTAAGAAAGTAAATTTCCTAAAATAAAAAGAATAGGCTGTTGGCATATTTGATCTATAGTAGTCATTACAAATACTCACAAGAAGTTTTATTAGGTTAGTAAGTATGGAATGTCCAATTTCCTTAAGTATAATACTAAGTTTGACAGTTGATATCTCTGACATTTCACTTTGACACTTCTTGGGGTTTGTTTTTTTTTTTGGTGTTTTTGGTTTTGTTTTAATTGTGTCAGGCGGACATGATAACCACTACACTATGGAAACCCTGCCTGTTTTTTTTTTTTTAATTGTGAAGATACATCCATATTCTTTCAAACACACGTTTTGGCTTGTGATCCTCTGTCAAATTTTTTTAGAGCAATTTTTGTGAAACCATGGATAAGTAAAAAATTCATGTTATTTTTTAATATGAGTTCCATTATGGAACCAATGCAGCAGCACAGACAGCTCAAAATATCAACAAAGTGTTTGGGCGGACATGACTAATGAATGCACAGTATGTCAATGGTTTGAGAAGTTCCATTATGGTGATTTTAATCTTGAAAATGAGCCATGTGGGTGACCTGAGACTAAGGTGGATAATGATGAGCTGAAAGCTGTAGTGGGAGTGAATCCATCTCAAACTATGTATGAATTAGCAGCAAGGTTTGATGTTACTATTCCAACAATATTGAACCATTTAAAACAAATGTGTAAGGTAAAGGAACTAGATAGGTGGATACCACATGAATTAGAGTGTCAGAAGAGAAATTGTCGTGAAGTTTGCCTTTCTTTGTTGTCACAACATGAAGGCAAACCATTTCTACACAGCATTGTTACATGTGATAAAAAATGGATTCTTTTTGACAATTGCAAGTGGTCTGCACAATGCTTGGATAAAGATGAAATGCCCAAACACAGCCCAAAATCGAATATTCATCAAAAAAAACAAAAAACAAAACAGCTAACGGTGTGTGTTTGGTGGTCCAGTGCTGGTGTTATCCACCACAGCTTCATGAAACCTGGTCAATTGATTTCAGTGTATGTCTACTGCAACCACTTGGATGAAATAGTGAGGATGCTTGCGATTAAGCAGCCGATATTGGTCAATAGAGACAGCCCAAACCTCTTGCAAGAACACACGTCACACAAACAATACTGCTCAAACTACAGGAGCTGGACTTGAAAACTCTCCGTCATCCACTGTATTCACCAGACCTTACACCAACTGACTGCCTCTTCTTCCAGGCTTTGGACCATTTCTTGGAAGGAAAAATATTCAATTCTCAGCAAGCTGTGGAAAGCACCTTTCACAGTTTCATTACCACTCACTCTCCAGGCTTCTTCACTGCTGGTATAAACAAGCTACTGCTAAGATGGAAAAACTGTGATGATAGTTTAGGAACATACTTTGATTAATTGTACTACTTCTTGTTTGAGATATAATAAACTAAACTTACGATTCAAAATCGGACATTTCATATTTAATGACCTAATAGCAGGTAAAATTTAAAAGAAATCATTATAAGGAAAAAGTGTGGGAGGCTGTAAATCTAATTTAATGAGAGGTCAAGACATGTAACTTTGCATAAAAGACTAATTCTGAAGAGAAACATTAAATAAACATTACGTGGGAGTCAACTATTATAGTAAATGAAGACTGGATTTAGAGAACAGTATGGAACACAGGTGGAGATGTAAGAAATGGAATAAATATAAAATCTTAATGTTTAACCTTTAAATTAGTGATCTGGGAGGCTGAAACATACTATGATGGGTATGAAAAGCATAAATCAAACAGCATAAAGCCATGCACCAAATTAACAAAATATTATGATTCAGCATCAAAAATAGTTATTATTGCCAGCAATAAGAAAAATAAAAGTTAGGGAATTTGGCTTTAATAATGGTATCAAACCAATTATTAGAAGCAAAGACAATATAAAATAGAATGGATAGTTCTGTACTCTTTCCTCCCAAGAGTACTGAGGATTAATGAGATGACAAAACAGACTTATTGGATACAAAATGAAGGTGATGAAGCATCAATGGGAAAGTGTCTTTATTAATTAGGAAATTCATTTTGCTTGAATATAAAAAAATCCTAAGCTTGGAATTTCCCATACTAGAGCTCTACCAAATAGGCTTGCTGCTGTTTTAGGAGCTTAAACTTCTGTTTTTAAAAATAACTACAGGTCAGGATACTCCCTAAATCACAGGAGGCAGATAAGTTAGTATCTTTTTTTAAGCTCTACAGAGAATACTGTCTCATCCTTCTGAATATCAATTCTTTTACATCTTTTAGAGTCATTAATTAGAGCCCTAGCCTCATTTAATAATAAAACTAGAATGGGATATATAGAATGTGTAATAACAGTATAGGATGCATTAATTTATATGCCACTTACCATATTCCAGGCACTATGGTAAACATGTTTAAACAAGTTAAATGTTAGCATATTGAACATTTCCAATACCTTATGTGATTCTAATGCACTTGTGCCATTTATCAATAAATATTGCCTCTCAGCTCCAAATTAACTCTTAATTCCCTATTCTGCAAAAATAGAACTGAAGCCTTTAAATACTTTTCTTTTGCAAAATGGCAAAAGTTAAACTTTGTCACCTTAAGTAGAGGTTATTGGAGGGACACCAAAGGAGGAAGAGATGTTTCTCTTCCTGAGTCTGGTGTTCTCCACTGACTCGGCACCTGTACTGGGGGTGCCTTCCCCAACTTCCAGCTCCTACTACATGCAGCAGCTAGCAGCCCCATTGGACAAAAACTTTCCCCAACACTCCACCATATAGCTTCCTGGCCAAGTGTCACTGATAAGTCAACTCCTTATGGAGAGTTTTCCCCTGGTAACTTCTTGAGTCACCTTGCAGCAAGCTGACTCTACTGGCTTTCCCTGGGTGCTCCATCTCAGCCAAAAGGTAATGGCTGCACCTTATTAACTGCCATTGCTGCGTTCTGCAGTTCTCTTTACTGCTCACTAGCTAATCTTCTGTTACTCCCATTCCCCTGTTAAAGTTAATAATTCTTTATATTAAACTTATTTTGTTCAAATAACTGTGGGGTTTCTGTCTCCTGCTTGGAGCCTAACTGACCTAGTGCTTTTATGAGGTAGCAATTAGCCAACCCATTTTATCAATAGAAAACAGGCTAAGAGAGTAACTTTCCCAATGTGTTATTGCTAATAAATGGAATAATTGAGATTCGAAAGCAGCTCAGATATTTAACCATTTATGACCAGGTATAATTAAAAATAGATTCCCCTTTATTCTTAGAAGTGTCCCAGTTTGTTTCAGAAATTATATTACCATCCTAATTATATTTCACTGTTTCTCATTTTGTTTAAATAAGCAATTCTCACAATTTTTTACCTCATACTATTAATACTATAATCTGATTTTACTACTAGCACTTCTGACACCAAATTTGTGGGGTGTTTCCTCATGCCAACAACCAGTTCTCCAACTCTTCAGAAACCAGCTACGATTTTATTCAATTCTTAACTAACTCCCTGGAGTTAGTATCAGATCCCACAAGTTAAGGGCTCAGTTTCACAAGACTGCCCCAACTTCCAAAGCCAGTCTCAAGTCTTGGGTGCCCAGGGTACCCATACTTCTGTCCCACT
The DNA here is from genome assembly GCA_004363605.1 of Indri indri. Taxonomy (NCBI): domain Eukaryota; kingdom Metazoa; phylum Chordata; class Mammalia; order Primates; family Indriidae; genus Indri; species Indri indri. The sequence continues at coordinate 14,923 of RJWJ010012098.1, forward strand.
TGGCTACAAAATTAGGGGTTCACAGAACACCCTCTTCAGTTTCAATAATTTGCAAGAATGTCTCACAGAGAAATCAGTAAAATAATTTATTTACTATTACTGGTTTATCATAAAGAGTACAACTCAGAAACAGCCAAATGAAAGAGATGCATATGGCAAAGTGTAGGAGAAAGGGGTGCAGAGTTTCCATGCCCTTTATGCACACGCCCCCTCCCAGCACCTACATGTGTTGACCAACCCAGACACTCTCAGAACCCCATAGATTAGGGGTACTTATGGAAGCTTTATTATGTAGGCATGAATGATTAAACCATTGGCCTTTGGTGATTCACTCAATCTCTGGAGGTCTGGGGGTGGGGCTGGAAGTTCTAAACTTGGTCATGCCTCGGTCTCTCTGGTGACAAGCCCCCATCCTGAAGCTATCTAGGGACCACCAAGCATCTCATAAACACACAAACTCCAGAGATTCCAATTCTTGTGTCAGGATCCAGTAACTCAGGCCAAATATTATAAAAAAAAGATACTCCTATCACCCTTATCACTCAAGAAATACCAGGGTTTTAGGAGCTCTGTGCCATGAATGGGGATGAAGACCAATATATATCTCTTGATATATATATATATATATATATATATATATATATATATATATATATATCATACCTCATGCTACAAATGGGAACGGAGGTCACATGTATATTGAGTTCTCTTGTCCAGTTCCTTTAACTCCCTTCTGTCACATTCTAGGAAGCACACACCAGGGCAGGTGAGAGAGCTGTTAATATGGAGATAACCTTGTTATCAATTCTCATCTTTTATAAAGACAAATTTTCTGCATATTTTTGTACTTTGTCTACTACCAGTAATTAATTACTTATGATACTTACAGCTGATTGCAACATATGTGTTCAAAAAAATGGTTATTCTAACCAATTCACAAAGGGAACAATCTCATATATAAGCTAAAGCTTCACAATTGCTTCATATAGAGAGTTGAATCCAATCTTCCTCTCCCACTGCGAGACTCCATTGCAGTGGTCCCTATATCTCTATACCTATCACTATGGCCCTTGAATAACGTCTGCCTTACCATCTTTAAAAAAATTGCTTTACATATATACAATTTATCATAGACAATAAAAAATTATTAATATCCATTTATGATTTATGTATATACCAAGTCTATTGCTTTATTAAGTTACTTAAAAAGAGTTGATTATTCCAAGGGTGCCAAGTTACATCTTCAGCAGTACAATTGTTTTGATGCTTTACGACTATCAGAACCTCCTGAATACTAACTTTCTACATGTAAATAGCTCATGTAGAGCAGGGACCATAGATATCAGACACACATACAACGTGCATCTCACTGACAACATCTTGTAGTAAATTAAAAGTAAATTAAAAATGAAGGGACCTTGACTTCGTATCTTCAGATAAACTACTAATTTTTTCCCAATAGGCCAGGAATAAAGCTTTGCTATTAAAACGCTGCAAATTTCTAAAGCTTTCCTAGGGTTATAAAATACAGTCTATTCTAGTTTTTACATCTGATGATGAATTTGAACACCAATGAAGTTACAGTTGCCCTCCCCAAAGTTTAGAAACTGAAAGACTCGGGAACAATTGGATGTATAGTGATCTGGGAATGAGAAGGTGTGGCAAGATAGATACTCAATAACTAAATAAATTTGTCGAGTAGACAGATGCATACTGTTCCTTCATGCAAGCGTCATCTGCAGTTACTCATATGCTTATGTCAATATTATACAGCCTAAGCAACTAAAACGTGCAAGGCATTGATGATTTCAGACTCCTGCTTGGTGTTAGGAAAAGCACTTTGAGACTCCAACTTTGTCATCTTAAGGATTGTGCAGTCTACATGTTTGAGTGGAGACAAAAAAACTTACACCAAGCCTCGATTCATCAACAGTCTATCCTCAGAGTAGCAGCTGTGACCTGTCACTCTCTGAGGTTTTGCCACAGGCTTCTTAACAGAGCTTTGGCTTACATTAGCCATGACATCAGCTTGCTGCATACTTAGTGGGGCCTGCCTCCCTTAAGATATTTAATATCTATCACAGAGGCACCAAATGCCTGACAGCAAAAGAATACTAATGAATGCTGTAGAATCAGGTTTAGGAAAGATTACAGAAATTGTTTACAGAAAGCTTAAAGTGGATGTTATATGACTAACTGCTCACATGGGTCTCACTTGATTGCTTCCAGAAATGAGATATTGTTTGTGAGATTATTTGGTATCATTTGACAATTTGGATTCTCTCCAGACATTGTAGATATTGCAGATATTGTAGATATTCTCTATTCTTTTCTAGAATTGCAAAACAGTTAGTTGGTAGGATTTTCTATTTCTTAAATACTTAGCAGTATATCTCTAGTTCTCAAGGTTCAGTTCTCAGCTGGAATATGCATTTGAAAAATATTTTGCATGTTTCCCCTTAGTGAATGTTTGTGCTGATTACAATGTAGGAGTTTATTTCTGTGGTTATGCCAACTCATTTTAGTAATAGGTGTTTTTGAACATAAGGCCATAATATATCCATAATAAAAATAAACATGTATGCAGTGACAATATATTATTTGTACCTTTTAGAAATATTTGTTTCTGGTAGAGTGTTTGTTCATAGAGATCTTTGCATATTTAGAGCTGTTATTTCTGCAAATTACAATCAACAATTTTTTTTAGGAGAAAATGAGAAATACATGCTATAAACCATATAGGGGATAATAAATATAACATCACAACAAGAGCTACTGAATTTATTCAAGGAATTTGAAAGGTGTGAAAATAATAAAACCTTAGCTGGATTGGATTTTTGAAAAAAGCTTTTTTATATGAATTTTATTCCTCTGTAAATTAATGGATATTTCTTGATTATAGAAGAATTAGGGCCAGTGAAACCAGGTATATGTGCTTTTCTTCTGCCACACTTTTACTGAGGTGACAAGAGGATCTCCAGGCCATTTTTGACCTTTCAGTCTATTGCTCAGGCAGTACCAGGTTTTGTTGGTTTAATTATTTCATTGTCAAAGCCATGCCTGGATGCTCCAAGCCTTTTAGCTAGTAGTTATTAACAGTTGCGGGGAAAGGATAAAGGAAAATATTTTAAATGCATACTGTTAATAGCAGTAGTATAGGGTAGGGGAGCTCTGAGGGCTGGGGAGCTCTGTCTGGGACTACTTAAGCTGTTAAAAAGGCCAAAAAGAACAACAAGCAATCGTTAAGAGTGTGTGTGTGTGTGTGTGTGTGTGTGTGTGTGTGTGTGTGTGTGTGTATAACTCTTTCAGTAATTACTGGTCCCACTGCCTTGGCTGCAACAAGCAAAATATTCTGCATGCCATTATATGTCTTGTGATCCACCCCATCCCCCATGAGACAGAGATTAATGCTGCAATACCAAGAAGGAAAATGTGATTACACCAGATTTTATTGTAATACCATTATCGATTTGTTGCCATAATAATGTAGAATGCACATTGCTTTACTTCAGTAAGTTTTTATTTTTCTACATTTCCCTCTAGAGATTTGAAAGCCTATATGTCTATAAAATTGCAACCTTGATTCTGCAATTGAAAAGCCTATCTGTTGTTCTAAAGTTACCTTTAATCTGACTATACAGGTAGGCATAAACTATCATGATAATAGAATTATACCCCTAGTACTATAAATTTTTGATCACTGGGCTCCTGTCTCAAGGGTACCTTAATATTTAACGTATATCAAGACATGCTGCAGTTTTTTTCTACATCTTAGTCATTTTTATGTGTGGGATGAAATGGATTCTGTGGTATTATGGATTTCAAACTTAAATATCCAGAAAGCAATGATGCCAGCCTTCCTCATCCTAACTCGTTTTAAAATATAAAACGTATTTCAGTTAGTTAGTCTTATTAAAACAAAAGAAAAAAGCTTTTGACTTTTTAGAGCTTTCTATCTCCCCATCATTGATTGCCATTTAAAAGATACATTTCCTTCTCACATTTCTGCTTTTTCCCCTGCCAATACTATTAATAATATTTTGTTAATACAATCACATTTCATCATAAGTGACTACTCACTATGTGGATTCATATTTCTTCTGAAATACTACATTTTGTGTACTAGGAAACTTAGTTACACAAATATAATAATTCTTCATCCACATCACATCATCTGCTCCTGTGGCTTCACATACTGCCTACGTGGGGGTAGTTTCTGGGTCTGGAGCTCTAGCTCAAATCCACCATCTGAATTAAATTCCTATAGCGGGCCGTCCATTTGATGTTAGGTGTCTCAAAGGCATCTCGAACTTCACATATCCAAAGAAAAGCTTTCAATCTCCCTTTTGAGACCTGCTCCTCTTCCCCATCTCAATAATTGTCATCACTATCCACCCACCTATCTATGCCAGAAAGCTGGAAACTACCTTTGGTTTTTCCTTTCTTATTCCCTACATCCAATCCTTTAGCAAGTTCTGACGATTCTAGTCTCAAAATGTGTTCCAAATCCACCCACTACACTCCATACTCACTACCACCTTCCCTGCCCTAGTCATCACCTCCCAGCTGCTCTCCCAGTTTCCGCTAAGGTGTCCTCTTACCATTTCCTCCCACAGCAAAGGATTCGTCTGAGACATCATTTAGTTCATGTCAAATCCCAACTTCACTTAGCATAAAATTAAAAATCTTGATATGATATTTAAAATCAAATCTAAGCTTCTTACTCTGTTTTACACAGCCTGGCCTCTACCCACCTAGGAAACATCATTTCCTATCATCTTCCCGACACCAAAAATGCACCAGCTGTGCTTCGTCTCCCACCTCAGGGACTGTGTGTGTGCTCTTCCCCTGCTTGGACTGCTCTTTGAATTCCAGGCTCCCTTCCATCCTCTGGTCTCAGCTTCAACATTACGTGCCTAGAAAGGGTTTCTTCCTGACCACCTGATTTAAGTATGACCCCACCTCCCTGCCTCACCACCATTATTTTCCACAGCATCCCCTTCTATCTATTTTCAAAAATCTGTAATTATTTATCTAATTTATTCTAATTTTAATTGCCTATCTTTCTCTCTGGGCTGAAGGCTCCCTTAGGGCAAGGATATTGTCTACCTTGTTTACCTTTATAACCCCAGAGCCTATCAGTGTCAGTCACGTAGGAAACTATGAAGCAGACAGACGGATGTTACCTGGATCATCATTACTGCAGTCTTGTTCACTTCTGTTCCCATCATCTACTTTACTTCCTTTCTTCAAAATAAACATTTCAAAGGTATTTTAAGTTCTATGACCTTATTACTTTTGACTTAAATTCAAAAATAATAAAGGTGTTATTACTTCGCTCATCTTCTAAGTATTTGAATTATTCATAATTTAGTTCTTTTCTTCATAAGCCAAGTGTATTAGTTTGTGTTCAGTGACAAATGACCATAAAATATCAATGACTTACTACAGTAAAAATTCATTTCTACTCTTTTTTCATATTCCAGGGTACACAGCAGGGGACTCTGTTCCATGTACTCACTCAGACATGCAAATGGACAAACAGAGGTCTCACCACCTTATAAATGTACAGTGGATCTTAGTCCTTCCTCAGTTTTAATGGAAGAGAAAAGACAAATTAGAAATTGCACATACACTTTCCTTAACACAGAACTAGCACACCATGCCTCTGCTCACATTTCATTGACCAGCACTAGTGGCAGGGCCCTGTCTAACTGCAAGGGCCAGTAAGTGGAAAACTCAAGAACCATTCCTTTCCTTCCCACTCCCACTATTATGAACCAAATGCATGGTTCATAATCTTAAAGCTTCTCAGAACTCTTTGCTTTTCTGTCATCTATTAAGAATGTGTGTATATGTGTGTATATTGCTCAGCTTAAATATATGGCACTTGTTTGTAATATAATTCAATTTAGGAGTGTTTTACTACGAACATGAGCAGTTTATATGCACAAGGCGCATGAAACAAAACCTGGAGGATCGTATGTTCTATAGCATATTGTGCAAATTAATATAATAAAATAAGTAGTATAACAATGGGTGGAAAGAATAGAAAGGAGGAAAATGAAAAATGTTCTTTATTCATCCATAAAAATAAACACTACCTCAAGTGTAATTTGTTCTTTCAGTCTGACAAAAACATATGCATAAATATATAAAAGAAAAAAATGCCAATGTATCCCCATTGCTCTCTAGATCAAAAACTTTTCACTGTAACTGTCGAAGTCTTCCATCAGTTAATAATACCTTGTCTGCTCTACTCTTTCAAAAATAAATGTGTATTTTCACTAAAGACTTGGGTGAACACTAGGAGGGGAAAAATGAATACTATTAATGTATGGTCTCTGACTCCAAGAAATTCATGTAATGTGGGAAGATTGACTTGCAAATGGTTAAGTACAGTGTGATAATGCTCGCAATAAAAGTATCTGCAAGTGTAGAAACAAAGAAGAGAGTTAGGAAGGGCTTCATAAAAGCAGTAACATTTAATTAGAATCTTAAAGAACGATTTGGCAGGAGAGAATAGGAAGTGGGGAATCCAGTACAAATCACTAGACCAAGTTCCAGAGAGGGATTTGTGCCCAATTATAACTCACATCAATACAAACCCCATGTATACATCTGTAGTCAGGCCATCCTTGCTGGGGAGCACCCCATAGAAATCTTGGCAGCCCCAATGAGGGGAGGTTTGTTAGGTATGGCAAAAAGTTGAAGGTACTCTTAAGAATAGCATGGCATGTACAAAGTCACAGGGAAATGAAAAAGCATGGTGAATATCAAATTGATAAACATCGAAAGGCTTTGGAAATATAAACCTCTCACACATTGCTAGTGGCAAAGCAAAAAGTACAACTCTTGTGGAAAAGAATTTGGCAGCCACTGCAAAATTACATACACATTGTCATTTGACTCAGCAATTCCCTTTCTAGGAATCTATTCCAAAACTGACATTGGCAAAAACACGAAAAGACATTATGTACAAGGCTGTTGAGCATCCCTGAGGGTGAAGAAGAAAATACACAAGGGTTGGATAAACTATTTGAGGATATAATGGAGGAAAATTTCCCAGGCCTTGCTAGAAATCTAGATATCCAGGTACAAGAAGCTCAAAGGACTCCTGGGAGATTCACTGCGAACAGGAAGACACCATGACACAGTCATCAGACTGGCCAAAATAAACACAAAAGAGGCCCTTCTACAAGCTGTAAGACAAAACAAGCCAGTAACCTACAAAGGAAAACCCATCAGACTAAATGCAGACTTCTCAACTGAGACCTTACAAGCCAGAAGGTACTTGGGCCCCATTCGCACTCTTCTCAAACAGAATAATGCCCAGCCTAGAATCTTGTTTCCTATAAAACTAAGTTTCTAAGTTGCCAGAAGTCCTAGCCAGAGCAATCAGACAAGAGAAGGAAATCAAGGGCATCCAAATGGAGGCAGGAGAGGTCAAACTATTGCTCTTTGCTGACAATATGATCTTATATCCAGAAAACCTCAAAGATTCTGTCATGAGACTACTGGAATTGATAAACAAATCCAGCAAAGTCTCAGCATACAAAATCAATGTGCACAAATCAGTAGCATTCCTATACACCAACAACAGTCCAACTGAGAACCAAATCAAAGACTCAAGACCCTTCACAATAGCAACAAAGAAAATAAAATATCTGGGAATATATTTAACTAAGGAGGTGAAAGACCTCTAGAGGGAGAACTAGGAAACACTGAGGAAGGAAATAGCAGAGGCCATAAACAGGTGGAAAACACGACCAAGCTCACAGGTCAGCAGAATCAACATTGTTGACATGTCTATACTACACAAAGTGATCTACAGATTCAATTCAATCCCTATTAAAATACCAACATCATTCTTCACAGATGTAGAAAAATTAATTTTACGCTTTGTATGGAACTAGAGAAGACCCCACATAGCAAAAACAATTCTAGGCAATAAAAACAAAATGGGAGGTATCAACTTACCAGACTTCAAACTTTATTATAAGGCTGTAGTAATCAAAACAGCTTGGTACTGGCACAAAAATAGAGCCATTGACCAGTGGAACAGAACTGAGAACCCAGACATAAAACCATCCTCATATAGCCACCTAATCTTTGGCAAAGCAGACAAAAACATACACTGGGGAAAAGAATCCTTATTCAATAAATGGTGCTGGGAAAATTGGATAACCACATGTAGAAGACTGAAACAGGATTCGCACCTTTCACTTCTCACAAAAATCAACTCACAGTGGATAACAGACTTAAAACTAAGGTATGAAACTATAAGAATTTTAGGAGAATGGCTTTTATCGAAAAGTCCCAAAACAATAAATGTTGGCGTGGATGCAGAGACAGGAACACTCATACACTGCTGGTGGGACTGCAAATGCACAACCTTTGTTGAAAGCAATATGGAGATACCTCAAAGAGCTACAAGTAGAACTACCATTTGATCCAACAATCCCATTACTGGGCGTCTACCCAAAGGAACAAAAGACATTCTATAAAAAAAGACATCTGCACTAGAATGTTTATAGCAGCACAATTCCCAATTGCAAAGATGTGGAAACAACCTAAGTACCCATCAATACATGAGCGGATTAATAAAATGTGGTATATGTATACCACGGAATTCTACTCAGCCACAAAGAACGATGGTGATCTAGCACCTCTTGTATTATCCTGGATAGAGCTAGAGCCCATTCTACTAAGTGAAGCATCAGAAGAATGGAAAAACAAGCACCACATGCACTCGCCATCAAATTGGTATTAACTGATTAACCCTTATATGCACATATAGTAGTAACATCATTGGGTGTCAGGCAGGTGGGAGGGGTGAGGAGGTGATGGGTATATTCACACCTAATGGGTGCAGCGTGCACCATCTGAGGGATGGACAGGCTTGAAGCTCTGACTCAGGTTAGGCAAAGGCAATATATATAACCTAAACATTTGTACTCCCATAATATGCTGAAATTTAAAAAAAAAAAAAAGGCTATTGATTGCACAGAAACAAAGCTAGCTTTCCATTTACAGGGACTAGCTGAAAAACTATGATCCAAGAATACAAGGTAGACTCCACATCTATAAAAGGAATGGGGACTCTCTTTACCTACCAATGAGGAATATCTCCAGCACACATCTAAGTGAAAAAGAAAAGTCTGGGAAAATGAGTATAGTATGACACCATTTATCTAGGAGCAATGCAAATATTTAGATTGGACATATGAATGAAATTGCCAGTTTTTTAGGTTAAAAAGCAAATATTGGCAATTTAATGTGGTTCTACCTAATGTGTACGTATGAGCTATATTTTTAAAAGTGAAAAGATAGAATTTTTAAATGATGTTTTCAAGATAGAATGACATATATGCCAGATTTTCCTTGGACAGTTCTCATTTACTCTTGTTTTCAAGGTGCAGTTATTAATAGCACCCCATTTCACTCTTGAAAGTGCCCAATATAGAACAAAAGAATATGGACATATAGGTGGGTGGAAGGCAAAAAAGTGGAGAGGACAGGTGGAAAAAAAGAAAGAAAAGTATAAAGGCAGAAATAGAAGTTTGCCTTTTAGGAACATATTTGTTATGTCATTTTAACTTTAAAAACATGTAGCTATTTGAAATAATTGTGAAAATGAATTTTAAAAGTATCTCCTAAAAATCAAAAGTGAAATAAAATAAATAAATCTAAATGTTTATCAGTTGGTTACATAACAATACAGAAACTATTTAGAATGACATAAAAATGCAATGATTTTGCCCTGGTAGGGCAAAAAAAAAAAAAAACAAACCTACAAACATATCTTAAACTGTTTTTATGAATTATTGTTGGTACTGTTGGTATTATTCTGAGACAGCTTTGTGTGTAGTGTAGAATAAAGCAAATTAATAACTATATTGGTGTCATTAAGAATCAAGATTTTCAGCATGAGAGGAAAGGAGATAAAGAGGTAGGGTCAACAGGTTGAATAAACATTCAATAGCCCTGCATTTGAATTAAAAGTATCTGTATGAATTCAGGTGTGTTATATCTTAAAAACAAACAAACAAAAACTGTATTTCCTATCTGTCCACTGAAAGGGCCTAGAAATGATGACCAATTAAGTAGCTATCAGCATCCTAAGTGTCCGCATTGTCATCACTACTATGAATTCTTTCTAAAAGGACCCCGGATATCCTTGGAGAAATAGATGTTCCCACAGGGTAGGAAATGTCCAAGATAAGCCTAAAAGTTATTGTCATACCAGAAAACAAAGAAACTATTGAAGGCTACTAGGTTATAGTAAAAAGGACTCAGGAGGCAACTTAAATAGGCTCTCACTGGCCCAAGAGGGAGGGGGAACCTAGCATTTATCCTGCCTTTCTTTAATTAACTATACCTCAAGGTAAGCAATTATGTCATGATGGGAAACTTCACTTTATGGAAGTGCTCCAGTTAATACACTATGAAATGTTTTTTAGAATTAGGATATTGCCGTTTCGCAATTCAGAATGAATTAATGGATCTAGAAAATGACTATCAATAGCCTAGAATATAAAAGGAATTGCCATTAGGTATTATATAACCCCTGAGTAAGTACACACCACCCCCTCTGACGTGGTCTGATAATGCGTTTAGATCCAACAGTCAATACACAGGAAATACAGGGGACACCACAAGGATGCAATCAGCAAAATCCAGATGGTGGGAAATTCTGTAAGAGAACTACTTGGTTTCTTCAACAGACAAACAAGTGTAAGGGGAAGGGGGAAAAGACAGGTGGAATCTATAGATTTAAAGAGAGAAGAGACATACCAAACAGTTGCAATGTATGGACTCATCTGGCTCTTGATTCAAACACAACGTAAAGAACAAAAAACGAGTCTCATAAGATGATAATCAGAAAAATGTGAACACTAGCTTGATATTTAATTATTGAATTATTGTTCATTTTTTAATGTGTGATAATGATATTTTTTATTACTTTTTAAAAAGAGGCCTGTATATTTTCCATTGCCAAAACAAATTCAGTACTCTAAATCAGCGGTCCCCAACCTGGGTGCGGGGGTGGAGGGTGGGGGTGGCGTGCAGAGCTCAGTGGTGATGCTGGCATGGGAAATGGCTGTAAATACAGATGAAGCTTCACTCCTCCTGCTGTGTGCCTCTCACCCCCCACCCCTGTTCCTAAGTTTCATGGAAGACCATTTTTCCACTGGGGGGGCGGCCTCTGTGGAGCTCTGTTGCAGGGTCCCTAACGGGCCATGGACCAGTGGCCCCGGGGGGTTGGGGGTCACAGCTCTAAATAACCTCTTTTCTGTGTCAATTTAAATGAAATGACTACTTTCCTTAAATTTGCTATATAAGGGCACTGATTCCAGAAATTTTCTCTGACTTACACCATCACTTCAAACATTCAGCGCAGTCTGATCTTCATCATACACCTTATAGTTACAACATATTACTGTAGGCATTATACTTTGAAAGAAAAAGAAAATGAACAAACAAAAACCTCAGATACTCTATGGGCAGTTCCTGGGGTCAAAGGAAGCAATTTTTGCTTCTCTGAAGCACATTCGTATACTCTTGGCCTCATCTCACTCTCTCTTCCTGCAGTATCCCACCTCCACAGTCAGACCCAGAAGAGCTGATGCCAAAACCAAAGGTTTCAGTCTGGGCTGACTGTGAGCAGTGCGTGGCTGTGGTGTCACCTTGAAAATAATGCCTAGAGGATATTTCAGACTATCTGAGGGCAGTTAGACCAGACTGCCAATTGGAATATGGGAAAATCAGTTCACATACCAGAATGGAGTGGTAACAACAGGAGGAGAGTTGGAACAGGTGTTGAGGAACTAAGTTTAGCTGTGTAATAAGAATGGAATCCAGGTTAAAGATAGAGTCAGGAGAAACAGACGGAAGAAGAATTGAGCAGTAAGCACTGCTGAACAACTAGAGCAGGAACAGTGTCAGAACCGGAACCAAGAGAAATACTCAAATCAATTTTATGAAGCAACAGAAGTCAGAATCTTACAGGCTTGTTTTGGAGAAGATTTCCCTAAAGGCACAGGTCATTTTTGAAGCATCAGCCAGAAGCTTTCATTCAAAACTTTACATGCTTTAGAAGAACTTTGGTTCTGGGTGGCTAGAAAATTTTAAACTGTTCACTACACACAATTGCACATTGTTCATTATACCTATTGGCTGTGGAAAACTTAACAGCACCAAGTTTAGGTAAGGATCGAATTATGTTTAAGCATTTAGTACAGTGCTCCTTGAAGATTAGCTTTAAAACAATAGCAGTTTAACTGATATCAAAGCTTGTATTTGCAAATTATGTCTTACTGAAGGATGTCACTGAGTCCTATCATTTCCACTCCCTTAAGGTCTCTAAACTTACTCCTCCTAGCCAACTTCATTAACATGACCTTATTTTAAGCCAGTACTGCTCTCAAAGTGTGATCTAGAAATCCCAGGACCCTTTCAGAGGGTCTACACTAGGTCAAAAGCATTTTCATAATAATACTAAAATATCCTTTGCCTATTACAACCTTATTTCCCAAATATTCAGCAGAATTTTTCAGAACCTATATAATGTGATGATCTCATCACTCTGATGATTAGTAGAAATACGTTTGTCTATTCCTGTGTTTTAAAATTTTCTCACTTTGTGTTTCTAATATGGTAAAGATCAATAGATACAACTCACATAACCAGAAGCTCTTTAAGGTCCTCAATAATTTTTAAGAGTGCAAACTACTACTTTAGGCCATTGTTATTTGTTGCTCTTTTACCCTTCTAATGTATTCCTGTCTCTCATTTCTCCAAAGTGTTCAACATATGACATTGCTGCTAGATAACCCTTTAGAAGATGATGTTGTCATCTGACAACGGGCAGTGGGAGATGAGCAGAAGTGATATATAATACATGCAACTCAAGTTGTCTGATACACGAAGCTAGTTGCCCTCCTCTTCTTCCCTGTCGTCTGCAAGCTGCAAGGTGGGTTAGGGAGTGATGAGCCAGCTTCAGCCTATGGATGAAAACCATACCCACCTGCTCCGGATCGTCTGCCTAAACCTGTATGCCTGTATTCTTTCATGGAAAAAATACATCTCTATCTGAGTCAGTTTTGACCAAGCATGTAAGGACTTGAGCTTAACCTCAACCAAGTATCTGCATGTCTTGAAATCCTGAGGTAATTTTTCTACATATTTCTGAGTTCCTACATTGGGTTTTCATTAACCTGAGCCTGCTCTGAATAACATTTAATTTTTTTATTTAGTATTTTAGAAGTATGGTAGACACTATGCACGACACTGTAGCAATATTTAGTCCCCATTCAATACATCCATCAACACCCTGGGATCCCAAACGATGAATATGGTGTCCTGATAGGAAAAGCAAAGTGACAGGGGATGCTGAGGGCCAATACCCAGAAGCATGATCACGCAGACTCTGGGTCTGTACACAAGTAGCAGGACCTCAACAAGTAACAGGGTTCCCGATTTATTGGAGGGCAACAGGCAAGAAGAAAGTGGGACACCAGTTCTCAGCTTAGTATGTACAGAGTAGGGTCTGTGCAGAGGAACACATGCATGTGACAAGAGCTAGGGAAGGCCAAAGGAGAAATGCTTCTGTGGTCACAGGGCATAGGTGTGTGATGCTGGAATTAAGTATTTCATAGACATACTTTTCCACGTGAAAAAGGCACATATTTTCCAAGCACATTTAATTGTTGTTGTTTAAAATGGAAATGTGGCCCATTTTGGGGATTGACAGTGTTATTCCATTTCTACTAAAAATAATTTCAAATTTTATATTATTTTTATGCCAAACCATATAAAATTGCTGTTTGTGGATCAAACTGGTGAGTTACTATATTTTTCATATGGTTCACCTATTAACTTGTCACTTCATCATATTGTATTTCTGTTTTACAATGATTGATATAATTTACATACTCAAAGTGTGATAATGGAGGCTTTGATATTCCATGATGTTACACAGTGCTAAAGGTATGATTTATCCATGGCGAGCTGTTGTTTCATTTGTTCACTCCATTTAGCTTTGCAAGTAAAAATAATACATTTTTTTAAAAGGTAGTGGTAAGATGAGTAAGATCATTCATGCCTCAAACCAGAGATTATTTGAGGTTATCAATATCTTCTCCATGGAAAAGTCTATTAGCTAGGATTTTGGTCAGGAAAACAAAGTCTCTTGGTATTTTGAGTGGGAAGAAGTTTCTTATACAGGGTTAGAGGCTCATGCAACTATAGAAAGATTAGAGGAATGAAGGCCAGGGAGGTCTTTTTTTGGAAATCTGTATATGCTAGAATTGTAGGAAAACCACCATCAAAGGCTGGAGATACCTGTAGCATCAAAGTGGCTGATACACAGGAGTACATCAAAAAGCCAGAAGTGAAACTTCACCTCTACCATTTGCCAACATCTAGGATCTGTCTAAAGTTAAAAAGTAATGCCTTTTCCTTCTCCTCTTCCTTACAAATCTCATGCAAGGGTCTCTCATTGGTAGGATCTAACTAGAATCCTGCTGGCAAGGGAGTCTGTGGAATGTAGTTTTTAGGTATTCTACCTGCATGGCACAGCAGGGAGTTTAGAAGAGCTTTAACTTCTGTTAATGTCATTTTTATTCATTAGGCTATGCGTAGGGTTTGTGGAGGAGAAGAAATAAGAGCAAACAATATAAAGAGAAGGGAAAGGAATTAAGTGTCAACTCCAACCCTTTCTCTCAGTGATCCTTTCTACTTTGCTCTCCCAACTTCTCTAGCTCACCCTCCACTGGGGATAAACAGAGATGCTGCTATCATCGATAGCTCAGAAGTGTGGGTGTGAGTGTGAGTGCATATGTGTCTGTGTGTGCACTTTCTGTAGGATCCACCAAGGAAAGACTTTCAGTTTTCCATTATTAGTCTCTTCACCTTTCCTCATTCAAGGGATAAAATCATATCTACAATTTTAAATGGGGAAGTTGGAATTGTTTAAAAATACACATTAACCAGGAAAGAGAGATATCTGATATTCAAAGCCATGACATTAAATGCATGCTTTATTCATTAATGCCCACTTAAAATAAAAAGTGATGTGTTATTGTTAATGAGAATGTAATTTTCTGTTTGGTAAAAATGTCCCCAAATTCACTCTTTCAGCTTCTCAAATTGATTATTTAAGAAATCAGTGGCAGATCTAAGCCATGGGGCTTTCGCTGTAATTACATCTGATTCCTGGACATTATAGTAATGCTGGACTGTTAGTATAATAATAGCCACAGATGTACTTTTCATTTGTATTGTCATAATAGCATCTATCCATGGAAGACACCTAATTTGTGATAATGGAAAGTTGGTGTTTTTTAGGTACGTTTTAAAAGCATAATTTCTTATGACTTGACCACAATAGTTCACTATTGTGAAATGGTATCATTTTTTTCAATATGTCAGTGTTAATGCATTTTACAATCTGTTTAAGCCTGGTTTGGTGGTCAGTCATTATAGCAGTAATAGTCAAAATGTCTCAGACATTGTCCTTTAGAAAATTATTTTTAAAAAGGCATAAATTTGAGGGAAATTATCTGTAAGAATAGTTTAGTGTTTATTGGTATTATATAATTGTCTATTATGATATTTGGTATAATTTTCAAAATTAAAAAAAGATGAGTAAAGTTACTTTGGATAAATACCAACACATATATCTCCCTTCAGATTATTTTTCTTTGTCCCTTGGATCTAAATATTTATTCAGGCTGATTATAGAAAATAAATTTTAAAAATGGAAAATTTAAGCCACATATAATTCTACTACCCTGAAACATTACTATTTTTTTAAATATATTCTTTCATTTTTTTTTTCATTTATCTGTGTGTAGGGATAAATGTGCATTATGTACATGCACACATGGATGAGGATGTATTTTCTGTTATGAATTCAGATTAGGAACATACTATCTCTCATTTACCATTTAAATATAGGAGATTTGATCAGCATTTAATGTTGGAAGTGAGATCTGAGGACAGACTGATTTTTACTGTTTTATAGATAACCTAAAAGTTTGATAGATCTGGAATTTGTTGATATGTTAGATTACATCAATAGATTTAAGCCAGCCTTGTACCCTTACAATAAAATCCATTTGGCATATAACCCTTTTTAGATATTTATGGTGTATAACCATTTTTAGACATTTATGAGTTCTGTTTGTTGATGTTTTGTTAAGGATTTTTGTATCTATATTTATGAGGGATATTGGCCTACAGTTTGTTTTGTTTTGTTTTTGTATTTTCTTTGCCACATTTCTTTGTAACATGAATTGGTAAGTTTTCCCTCCTCTTCTGTATTCTGAAGGAGGTTATTTAGAATTGATGTTAACTCTTCTGTAAATCTTTAGTAGAATCCTCCAGAGGAGCCATTTTGTCCTGAAGATATCTTTTTCAGGAGCTTTTTAATTATAAATTCAATTTCTTCAATGCTTATATGGCTATTCAGATTATCTATTTCATCTTGGTTGAATTTTAGCAGTTTGTGGTTTTCAGGGAATTAGTCCAGTTCTTCCAGGTTGTTGAAATAATGAGCATAAAATTGTTCATCATTTTCCCCTATTATCTTTTAATGGCTGTAAGAATCTGTAGTGATTTTTTTAAATGAAATAAATTTATAAGTGTAAATTCACAGATATGAACGGCACAGTTTGATAAGTTTTAACCAATAAATACTCACATAACCATCACTCAAATCAAAATAAAGAATATTTTAACCATTCTTGAAAATTCCTTGACCTTCTTGGTACTCAATAAGATCTACTCATAAGGAAACCATTGCTATGATTTCTATCATTCTCAAACAGCTGTATTAGTCAATGTTCTCCAGGGAAATGGAATCAGTAGGACATATATATCCTATATACACATGCATACACACACATATACACACACATATATATAGATACATATATAAGAGGAGATGTATTATGGGAATTGGCTCACATGATTATGGAGGTGGAGAAATCCCACAATATGCCATCTGCAAGTTGGAAAATCAGGGAAACCAGCAGTGTAATTCAGTGTGAGTCCAAAAACCTGAAGACTGGGGAAGCAGACAGTGCAACTCTCAGTACAAGACCAACAAGATCAAGGGCCTGAGAAACTGGGGTGCTGATGGTATAAGTCTGGGAGTTCAAACCCCAAAGAAGCTGAGTGATAAAAAGTTCCAGAATCTAAAGGCCAGAAAACCTGAAGTTCTGATGTCCAAGGGCAGGAGAAGATGGGTGTCCCAGCTCCAGAAGAAACAGCAAATTCACCCTTCCTCTGTTTTTTTGTTCTATCCAATCCTTCCATGGATTGGTCAATGCCTTCCCACGTTGGTGTGTGTAGATCATCTTTAGGCAGTCTACTGATTCAAATGCTAATCTCCTTCAGAAATACTTTCACAGACATACCCAGAAACAGTCGTATGTCACTTAATGTCAGGGATCTTTTCTTAGAAATGCATCATTAGGCAATTTAATTGTTGTGCAAACACCATAGAGTGTACTTATGCAAACCTGATGGTACAGTCTACTACGCACCTAAACTGTGTGGTATAGCTTATTACTCCTAAGTTACAAACCTGTATGGCATCTTACTGTGCTGAATACGTAGGCAATTGTAACATGATAATGAGTATTTGTATATCTAAACATATCTAAACATACAAAAGTAACTATAAAAATACAGTATAATAGATTTTTTTTAAATGGTACACCTGCATAGGGCATTTACCAAGAACGGAGCTTGGAGGACTGGAAGTTGCTCTGGGTGAGTCCGTGAGTGAGTGGTGAGTGAATGTGTAGACTTAGGACATTACTGTACGCTACTGTAGACTTTATAAATCCTATATACCTAGGCTACACTAAATTCATCTTTAAAATTTTATTTATTCAATAATTAATTAACTTTAGCTTACTGAAATTTTTTAATTTATAAATTTTCCATGTTTTTAACTTTTGACTCTTTTATAATAACACACATTTTACAACTGTACAAAAATGTTTTTTCTTTATATCATTTTCTATATAAAATTTTTCTATATTAAAGTTTTTATTTACTTATTTATTTTACTTTCTAACCTTTTTTGCTAAAAACTAAGACACAAACACACTCATTAGCCTAGGCCTACACGGGGTCAGAATCATCACTTTCTCTACCACATCTTGTCTCAATGGAAGGTCTTCAGGGGCAATAACACACATGGAGCTGTCATCTCCTGTGATAACAATGTCTTCTTCTAGAACACCTCCTGAAGGACCTGACTGAGGCTCTTCTTGAGGAGGTGTCATTCTTTTCAGAAATACGTCCATGACAGTTTGTTTCTTTTTTTTATCATAAATTTGCTTGTAAGCAGATAATACACCACAAACATTTTTTCTATTAAATATTAAATGAAAACCTTTTGGTGTTGGGGTCCACATTTTCAACCACTTTGAGCAGTTTGTTGAGGTCTGCAAAAGCTTCTGCTAAACCCTTCACTGTGCATTTTCTTGGGGATCCTTTTTCTTCTGCTCCTCTTTTTTTTCTTCTTCCTTTTCTCCTGCCTCTTCTTTAGCTCTGCATTCCAGTTATAGTTCCAACAACTCCTCATTAGTCAATTCCTCAGGAACCACCTCTAGGAGCCCCTCAATGCCATCCTCATCCACACCCAGGTTAAAGTTGCTTGCCATTTCAGCTACAGCAAACTACTCATCCTTGGAAAATACTCTGTAAGTCACAGGCAAACCTCTTGAGTGTCTTTTTCCAGATGCCATTCATACATTCCTTGGTGATTTCACCCAAAGTCCAAGCAAAGTTCTTGATGCAGGATGTTGTAATCCTTCCAGAATTGCATCAGTGTCTTCCTCAGTTGCAGCAACGGCCTGGGCAAAGGTCCTCCTGAGACTGTAAGCCTTAAAAGCTGTTATAACTCCTTGATCCATAGGTTGGATCAAGAGATGGTGTTTGTGGGGAGAAACACCACTTTGATGGGATAAAAATCACTAATAAAAGGAGGATGTGCAGGATCATTATTAACAATAAACAAAATCTTGAAAGGTATTTTATTCTTCAAACAGTACTTCTTCATTTCACTGGCATAGCAATTTAGGAGGGCATTTTGGCAGAGGAGCTGGGTCCTCCATTACTTCTTTTTGCTCCTATAGTGCACTGGCAGTGTGTGCTTATTGATATGCTTGAAAACCCTGGGGTTCTCATTGTGTCAGATCACAAAAGGTTTCAGTTCATAGTCTGAAACATTGCCCCCACTCAAGACTGTTATCCTGTCCTTAAAAGCCTCAAAACCTGGCGTTGAACTGGCCTCCTTATGGATGAAAGTCCTTTCAGGCATCCGTTTCCAGAATAGAAGGTTTCATCCATTTTAAAGATTTGTTCTTGCAAGTAATTTTCCTCCACAATCAGCTTATCTAGAGTTTCCAAAAATTCTTCAGCTGCCTTCACATCTGCACTTGCAGACTCCCCACTCACTTTTGCATTGTGTAATGAATAATGATTCTTGAATCATTTAAACCATGCAGAGCTAGCAACAAATTAAATATCTTAGTTGGGTCCAGCCTTTTCTTTCAACATTGCAAACTTTTTGCTTTGGCCATGACTGTCATGGTGCTGGGAGGGATACACTTCTGTGTCTGGTCTTCAATCCAGGTCATTAGAAGTCTCTCCATATCTGATATCAGCTTTTCTCAAATTTTTGGTAGTCGTGTTGCCTTCAATAAAGCAGATCTTTAAGAGCTTCTGACACTCTGTTCTTGTTCTTCAAGATCATAGCTCTTGTGGAATGGGACACACCTGAATGGAGAGTAATAACCATCACTAATTTTCTGCTTTCATAGTCCTTAATCACTTTTAATCTTATTTCCAAGTCTATCACTCAAGATGGTCTCTTACTGTCAACATTAGCAGTGAATTTTGTATGCTTAAGGGCCATGATGAACAAAACAACATGAGATTAAATCAAGCACAAGAGAAAATGATGAGATCAAGAGATGTGGTAAACACAAGACGTATGCAACTGCTGCCAGGGTAACACAACATATTCTTTTATAAGTAGAAGGAGTACCCTCTAAAATAATGATTAAAAGTATAGTGTAGTAAATTGCACTATGAAGTTACCAGAACTATTAATACAATGTCACTAGATGATAGAAAATTTTCAGCTCTGTTATAATCTTACAAGAGCACTGTCATATATTAGGTCCATTGTTGACTGAATTGTCATATGATGCGTGACTAGCTACCTGGGTATCCCTTAACCCAATCAAGTTGATACCTAATTAACCATCACAAACTATAGCCCAGTAGTTAAATCTGCCCTGCCATGTTTTGTAAGTTTCATTGGGACAAAGTCACACTCATTTCTTTAACGTATATATTACTCCATTCATCCCATAAGGGCAGAGTTGAGAAGTTGAGACTAAGATATTATGGCCTGCACTTGGGACATCAGTCTTTTCTAGATATTTCATTATTCCTGCAGAGACCCAGCCTCCTGAGCAATGGAAATTGACATGCTATAAAGACAGAATGCCTCCTTTTGACCTTCCAAAACATTTGCTCTTCACATTTTAACAGTATATATGTACATTTCAAAGGGGAATGAAACTAGAAACCATTTGTTTTCATTTGAAAGGATTGTAAATTAGAGACCTTCCTCTTTTATTTGAGTGAAGATTTATTTACATTGGGAAGATAAGATTTGTATCCCTCTTTCATAGCAGTTTCCATATAAACTGCCACATTCATAATTCTGGAGTTTCTCTCCTGCGTAAATTTCAAAATCAAGTTGTCTTCCAACTCTTTTGTCTTCAAGATTTTCCAGGCTATTCTAAGTCCCTTGCATTTCCATATGAATTTTAGAATCAAGTTGTCAACTCTACAAAAAAAAGTCTTCTGGGATTTTGATTGAATATATAGATAAATTTGGAGATAATTAACACCTAAAAATACTGAGCTTTTCCAGTCTATGAACAAAGCTCTTCATTTACCTAGGTCTTTAATTTCTCTAAGTAGCATTAGTTGTTGCCAATGTATGAGTCTTGTAAACCTTTCAGTAAATTTATTCTTGAGTTTGATGAGTTTTTTTTTTTTTAAATGCTTTCGATTTTTTTTCCCAATTGCTTATGGCTAGAATGTAAAAATACAATTGACTTTTCTAAAAGGACCTACTTAGTTCATGATTAGCTGAGCCTAGAACATGGGCCTCTGATTTCTAAGCCAGAAGTCTCTCTGTAACCAAACTGCTATTATGTGAGTGTAGAACAGCTCTCAAAGTAAATGTCCCACTTCTATTTCTGGCAAGTTATGTTTAGCTACCTTTCCAAAACAGCCTCAATGCTAGGATGCCTTTCAACAGTGTCTTTTTCCTCTGTACTAGAAAATTGTAAGAAAAAAAAAAAAAAGCCTTTCTAAATTCTTGTAATTTTTTTCCTTATTCTTGGAATTAAAGAAAAAAAGATACCAGAATATTTCTGGGTATGAGTCTCTTGATTTTTCCTCAGACAAACAGAGAGATTCCAACTACACCCATAAATCTTATTTTAGCTCAAGAAATTTTCTTTGTTTTTAATTTTTGTTAATGTACCCTATTTATTGGATTTCTGTTTTTACTAGCCACTTCTATTCATTCATTCAAAAAATATTCAGTCTATATATTCCTGGTACTATAGTAGGCCCTGGTTATAAAGTATATTCAAAAATATATAGATCATTTCCTGTCTTTGTGATACTTAAAGGTGAGTGAGGGAACTGGTATTCACTTTTCAGCATGGTTCAGACTTTTAGTTTCTAATCTATAGATCAGAAAATAGAGAATAAATAAAATACCTACCCATCTCACACACATACACACTTTTTTTTCTGAGCAAGTGACTCTGCTGGGTCACACAAGGCATAGTATAGGCTGGTCATTGATCCCATGCTTAGTGGATATTATTTCCAAATTCTACCAACAGCAAGTAAGACAGCATTGGTTTTTATTATTATTGAGAGTTTTTATTTTTATCTCCTTTATAGTGAGAAATCAGAAGACATGTCAAAACCTATAAGACAAATATTATTTTAAGATAGTAGTAGAGATGGTATTGTAATGTAATCAATTTATTTTCCTAAATAGTGTTTCTAGTTTCTAATGCTATTCTGAGATCATTCGTTAGCTTTTATCTTAAGATGCTTAGGAAAGGCCCTGTATTGTGTTGTTTAAATTGGTTATCCTTTTTGAATGATTTTAGAATATATTACTTTTTTAAAAAAACAGTCTACTCCCCTAGCTTAAAAACTATGACTACCGTTATTTCTAAAATGTATTCCTCTTATTTTGAGTCAAAATACAAAAAAAAACAAAGACTCTAGAGGAAAATAGCCAAACTAAGACAAATTATCTGCAGAAGAGGTTAGTTATAAAAGCTGGAAAAAAATTTTCTTTATACAGTTACTCAGTATCTATTTTTCCGCTAATTCTCTATTGTAGAGTACCACTTCCTATGGATAAGTTTTATATACTTTTTTTTTAAAAATTACAAAATTGCTGCTTCTATAGGTAGCTTTGAACTCTAGGTGAAAATGTTGCATACATCAATTTCAAGCTTTTTTTTTTGGCAGGCTTCTCTTCAGTTTGATGTTAAAATGAATGTATTATTTGCAAAAGAATTATATGCAGACTATTGCATGTAGTGTCATTACAAATTATACATTTATCCCTTGGTTCTGGGGGATCATTCACATTATAAAGATATATACAGAAAGGAATAATTAATTTGCTTTTATTCTAGGGACCAGAATCCTCCATCTTAATGCCATATTCATGTTTTATCCATGTCTGACCTTGATCTCATCAGTACAGATGATAAGGTGAAGGGAATTTCCTCCACCAAAGAAGGCTGACGTACAATTCTGGAAGATCATTTAGTAGCAGTGGAGTATTATCTTGAATCTTAGTTAGCAGGGGGAAAAATTACAGAGAAAGAGAGAAAGAGAGAAATTTGACGCTAAAGATTACTGTGTCTAAAAACCCATGGTGTTCTTTCTCTCTTTATTTAATATTTCTTTCCGCCAACTGGTTCCTGATCTGCCTTAAGAAAAGCATAATATAATGCTCTATTCCTGAACCAAGGAGTTTGGACATTGGTGTATGTTAAGAAAAAATTGATGTTATGAAATATTCATGGGTTTTTCACTTCTCTTTGCTGACTTATTTCAGAGATATAAACTTATGTACCTACAGGGCCCAAGCAGGTTATGATAAGTTCGGATTCCAGCTTGGTATAAAACACTAGGGATCAGCGGGTCCTGGAGACTCTGAGCCCCACCAAAAATTCCAATTTTTAAACATCGTTTTAGCCAAACCAAGCACTTTGCGAAGGGTGAAGGGGATGGCAAGACTCATTTATGAAGCCACCAGTTTCCTGATCTTGGTGTCAGACACCAAATATCTTCTCTCTTTAATTCTGTCAATAGCCTGGAGAGGGAAGTATCACCATCCCCACTTCATCAATAAACGGAGAGACCAAGAATGTGCATATGCATTAAATAAATGTGTGGATAAACATGTCTATATGTATTCATATAGATTTGTATTATATTTGTGTCTACATGAGAGGCTGTTACATAGCAAGAGCACCAGCAAATCTAGAGACAGTCAATCTGGACTTCACTATCAGCCCTTGCCACCAATACAGCAATGGCAAAGGCACCTAGTCTTTCTTTGCCTTATTTTCTATCCATAAAATGGGCGTTTGTTATTGATTTTAAAAATTAAGAGAGGCAATATGTGTGGGAATACTGATTAACATAAAAGAGCAAGACTAAACCGAGACATGACTTCACTATGACGATATAGAGATAACATGGTACCAGGACAGGAGATAGGAGGCTATAGAGCTGTTTCAAGCAGAACAAAGTTCCCCCAAAGATGTCTTCATGCTAATCCTGAATCTGTGAACATGTTATGTTATATGGTATAGGGGAATTAAGGTTGCAGATGGAATTAAAGTTGCTAACCAGCTGGTCTTCAGGTAAGAATAATATCCTGTATTTTCTGGGTGGGCTCATGTCATCCCCTGGGTCTTTGAACATGGAAGAGAGAGACAGAACTGAGTCAGAGTCAGAGGAGATGTAACAGCAGAAAAGGAGGATGAAATAACAGGGTGTAAGAAGGCTACACCTTCCACTGCTGGCAATCCTGCCAATGAACACAGCCTCGAAAAGCTAGAAAAGGCAAGGAAACGAACGGATTCTCCCCTGCAGCCTCCAGAAAGGAACGTAGTCCTGCTGACACCTTGATTTCAGCCCAGTGTGACTCATTTTGGAACTTTGACCTCCAGAACTGTAAGATAAGAAATTTGTGTTGTTTGAGTCACCAAGTTTGTGGAAATTTGTTACAGTTGCAATACAAGAGCTAACTGGCAGAGGAGCAATATGGTGTTCCCCACCACGCATCTCAACGACTCCCAGCAACTCACAGGAATGTCAGAGACTGAACGCAACTGAATTAAGCCTTTTCTTTGATATCGGTGGTATTCTGGTTACTTTGCTTGGGCTATTTCACTGCTTACAGAGATGCACTATAGAGACCAGAGAGAATTCTCTGGACAGGAACTCTTGAAACATGGACTCTTCAGATTTTCAAATATCTCTCGCTGTGCCAAGTACAGCATTAGGCTCCAAAGTACCAATGATGCTGTCCTGCGACGTGGGCCGTGAATTTCACATGATGCGCAGCTTGCCTCCCAGCATGAATCCTGAACTGAAACTTCTTGGTGGTTATAAAATTAAGATTTGGGGTTTTCACTTGGCACCTCATTTTCTTAATGTAGCAATAACTAATTCTCTCTTTCCCTTTATAGCTTTCATTTGGTACAGAGAAGGAGAAAAGCACCCGCGTGCCTCCTCCTGACTTTCCATTGTCCTGTACTGTAATGACAAGAAGGAAAAGCCTGTCTTTGCTTCAGGAGGAATGTGTGGAAAATAAAATAATTTCCAAATTAATACAACTTGCTTGTACGGTTAACTCCACTCATTCACTATCAACCCTTCTGAGCCCTACTTCATTTCCAGAATTCGTGCTTCAAGATATGCACAGGGACAACCTGGTAGCATGGCAGGGCTGCAATACTGGGGGAAGCTGACTCCTTGCATTTCCTTTTTCTGCCTCTAGCACCCAAGGACACATCACTGGCTCATTTTCCAGCCTCTAGGCTCTAAAGGTGCAGTAGTAAGCTTTGGACTAATCAAGGCATGAAACTTACTTTATCCACCTGTGCCTACTCCAGCTTCACTCTGTGAACTTGAGAAAATCAGTTTCTAGTCTCTTGTCTATAAAGTGAGAATGATATTAATATTTCCTGGATGCTCCCTCCTTCATACTGATAAATGTGATTAATAAGGAAAGCTGAAAATATCCACACGGTTCTGACTTCCTCTGAGATGTGACTAAATAAAAATTATGTGGTACATATTGGTGTTAATCTAGACATGCCTAATGAAAAGAGAGCTAAATGGAGAAGAGAGTGCTGTGGACATTAGAGAGAGTTATTACAAATTCCACAAGTTCCTTTTAAAGCTTAGATTAAGCCTGAGTCTCATTAGCGAAAGTGCCTAATCCGCTCGATCGCGTAACCTCTGGGGAGCGTCTGAAGGCAGTGGTGCCTCTTTCAGTCTCTTTTGTTTCCTCTGGATACCCTCAAATTTCATTTAGGGTTTTCACAAAAATAGTTGTTTGCAGCCCAATGTTTTTCTCTCTTCATCATTTTTTCCTAAGATACAAACTGTTTTCTTGGTGGAAACACTCTTATATCAATAATAATAAACTTCCTCTGTTATTTCAAGACCATAGTTTGTACTAGTAAATATATTACAAAATCATGTTTCTGGCATCTTTTGAGAGGCAAAATGAAAGTGGCATTTAAAACAAGGATGAGAGGCGAACTCTATCTTCTCGCTCCTTCCCTCTCATAGACAGAGACACACTCGCATGCTCCCGTGTTCACACACACACACCCCACACTCAGGTTTAGATGGTTATATATTAAACTTGAAGAAACCTCAGCGGGCCGTCTTTGAAATCTTTTGTATTTGTTTATGCCTTCAGAGTTCAGTGTTGTTTTCATCTGCTCTTCTTCCAGATCATGAAAGAGATACCCACAACATTCTGTATATTAATGCCATAAACGCCTGCCTCTGGCAAAGCCTTAATGTGTGAACAAAGAAAGGAATTGTTCACACAGCAAAATGTACAAGGAGAAATGAATATCAGCGGTGGAAACCTCTCTGTCAGAGGGAATTTCAGATCATTTCAATGTTTACATTTGCAACTCAAGCATATTGACAGAGCAATGCAAATAGATGTACACCGGGAAATGCAGGAAGCAAATTATTTGCCCAGATACTGCAAAGATTTTCTAGCTATGTGAGAAATGAAAATGTATTTTTGCCATATTTGGTAAACTGAATGTTATTAAGAGGACAAACCTCATGTAAAAAGGAGATAAGCAGAAATTGATTTGAATGTTATTACAGAGCAAAGTAAATAATCATGATGCATTCAACCTTTATAAATGTGCAAAAACAGATTAATTTTCCCAATTACAAACCTTAATAATATTAAATGACTTTTAAAACATGAAATAGGATAAGAAATAGATGGTAACGATAATCCACAAATGTGTTCTAAGGGATATTAATAAATGTTTGGTTAAACAAAGTGGAGAGCAGATGAGGAAAGAGGAAAAATGCTGGGTGAAATAAAGTTAAATGGATATCCTCAAGACTTCCCAAATTCTTAAAGGCTTCATGACTTCATACACTCTGAATCTCCAAATAGAAATGGGGTATGCGATGTTTTCCAAACTTTTTAACCCCAGAAATACTTTCACAGAGCACCTTGAGGAACTGAGTTCTGAGGAACGCACAGGTAACTGAATGTCTTCCCGATTAATTTAAACTTAGAAGTAAGCTGAATTGCATGTCCTGTTCTAGATACTGGTGTGACAAAGCTCAATCTTTTCCCTCCCCCTTGCCTCAGATCAAGTTTTCCATAAAATTTTTGGCTTCTAATTGTAGTGAATTATTTTCAATAGAATATCATTTTTATGGTGTTATACATGGTTAAGGATTCATTGCATTTTTAGAAATTTGAACAAAAGGTTCAAATAACTGACTACAGCATGAGATGATTTCGGCACCCTCCCAGTCTGTCTACAACTCTGCTACCACATTTATAACAGAAGAAGGTTGCATTTAGTACGTTTTAAGGAATCTTTCTGACTCTAAAATTTTTATTTCTGTGATCCTAACTGCCAAAAATTATTGACAATTATGGTTGTATTGAAATAAATTATTATCTTTTAAACCATAGGGAAAAATTTGCTTCTAGATTCTAAAAGTTAGAATATGCAAGACTATTTGCACTTTTTTGTATTTGAAAGTTAGCTTTAGGCTAGCTTTAGGCTAACAATTTTAAAAATAACTTTTCATTTAGGTCAAGATGGAACTTCAGAATGTTTTAAACTTGAATGTCCAAATTGGGATGCTTATTGTCATGGTTCCTAATATTGATACAAGAAATAACACAGTGAAGTCACGCTATGATTTAAAGAATTGTTAATTTTGTTGAACTACTATTCTTTTACTGGAGAGCAAGAGCTGTATCCTGGGGGCAACATAGTTGGGTGATGTATTAAGATAGATCTTTACTTCATTGGTGAAATATCTGAGGATAGAGTGAACTAATTTATAGGATGAAATGACCTTTACAATAAACAAAAATCTATGGGAATTGTTAAAAGGTCCATTAAAAACAT